>VWZV01004341.1:1176095-1250018 GCA_013397155.1 Irena cyanogastra
CCTCCCGCGGGTGCGGCGTGAGGGAGAGGCCGGTGCGGGCTTGTGTGTGTGGCGGAGAGCCGTACTCGGGGCTGGGTGATGAACTCGGCACTGCCGAGGCAGTATGGTTGGGAAAGAGCTCGGACGTCCTCGAGTCCAGCCTGCCACCCAGCAACCAGGCCACCACGTCCAGTCTTTTCTAAAACACCTCTAGGGATGGTGACTCCGCCACCTGCCTGGGTCGCCCATTCCAAGCTGAACTCCCGTTCCCCAAAATGGACATCTCTGCATTATGAACCTTGTGCTCAGCGCAAATCTCGACCAGCCACTGGATGCTGTGAAGAAAATAACCCCAGCTAAAGCCAACGTTTTCCACTTATTGTTCCACACCACTGACACCATGCAAAGCTCCCACACTCTCCTGCTTGTGGGAACACTCCTTCACCCATGTCAACCAGGGCCCCTGCTACATGGCCTGACATGATGGATTTCATCCGCTTAAAATCTTAAATGAGGTATTAAAAAATTTAGGTTGAATATTAGGCAGAGGTTCTTCACCCAGTGAGTGGTTGGGTGGTGGAACAGGGTCCTCAGGAAAGTGGTAACAGCACCAGCCTCACAGAGCTCAAGAAATGTTTGGAAACGCTCTCAGGCACATGGTGTGGCTCTTGGGGATGTCCTGTACAGGTCCAGGAGTTGGACTTGAGGATTCTTGTAGGTCTCTTCCAACTCAGGATATTCTGTGATTCTTCCAAGCCACATATGATGGCAAAGGCTGCAACGCATGTTGCAGGGGGAATAAAAGGCTCACCACCCCCCAGCAAATGCTGCAGATGCTGCTGCCCCTCAGAGCAAGACCTGCCTCGGTTCACGTCTCAGTGAAGGTGGGGTTTGCCCCCGGAAAAAACACCAACGTGGAACCAATCACTTGTAAAAACACAAAACACTGTTTCTTTGGGTGCAGGTGGCTGCGCTACAGCCCACAGATCCTCCAGGTCAGCCCAAAATACCATGTACTGGTACACTTGAGCACTTCAAACAAAAAAAAAAATAGGCTGCAACAAACATCACCTGCAAAGTTGTTGACATCTAATTTGCATACGGGATAATGATGTGTGACTCAGCCCTGGTCATACTGTGAGTGTGTGGTGATGCCAGAAATAGCTCCACCAGATGCCTTGGCCTGAGCATGAACTACAGAGCAAGCATGTTTCCCATGAGGGGGCAGTTTCCTATCCCCCGCTCCCAGCTCCACGTTACTTTACCAGCAGCTTGTGCTGACTGAAGGCCTGTGGAAGAAAATTAATGAGATGCATCCTCTGGTCCTCATACCCAGTGTTGGTGCAATGGTTGTAGACTGTGCATATGTCCTGGGGGGGTTGTTCTGCCGTTTGCCACAAACTGAGCACACTCGCTCAACATATTTGTTCGTTCTGTTCCCCTTGGAGGTTTTGGAAGATACAGAGCATGATGGAAGGGAGCCCAATTTGCTTGTTGGATGGGCTCCCTTATCGGTGGGTTGAAACAGCGAATGTTCAGACTCTAATAAGTACCTCCAGTGCTGGGGATTGGAGCGTGATGGAAATTGTCTGCCCTCCCTCGTCTGGCCAGTGAAATCAAACAGCACATGGAAGGCGCTGCTTTAGCATCCAACAGATAAAAGAAAGAATATGCTTTGACTTTCCTGGCCAAAATTTCCCCTCTCCCATGCTGTTGCACAATATGCTGCACTGGGCTCAGAGAATATTTGCTCGTATGCTATATGGGCACATCACCATAAACTTTCTTATAATTCTCAACTTTCATTTTAATTTTTTTAAGAAGCTGCTAGCTGTTACAGCAAAGAGAACACCTCATCTGGAAACGGGTATTACAATAGCTCATGTGCAGCTTACAGCCTCTCTGTAGACATTCGATTTGCAAACAGCTGCAGAGGTTTGAAACATTTGTGCCCTGCTGTTCTCTTTTCAAGCTGTTTATAGAGTCCCTTGGGCATTGATTACTACCCGGGTAGCTCTCCCAGCTGTTTGAGTGCTCCCTAACCCACTTCAAGCAGAATCAGCTGAGTTCAAACAATTTAAATAGGAGCAGTACACTCACTGTGTTGATTGTGCCTGAAGTGGGTTAGGGAGCACTCAAACAAGTTGCTTTGTTAGCAGAAGTGAGGGGAGGGGGTAAGAAGTAGTAACATCTTAAGCAGGTGCAGGAGATGACATCTGTCTGTAGTTTAAATAACATAGAGACAAATCCATGGAGTACCTGGAACAGAAATTGTGCCATGAAACTGTGATGACATATGCCAGCTGATGGTCTTAGAGCAGTGGGAAATGTGAAAACATTCATTTGTCCTGGTACAGTATTAGAAACCCCATATGTAATGACTGTTCAAATGACAATGACAATAACTAGTTTCTCGTGTAGAAAAGGAAGAATGAGACACCTGATCTAAGATACAGGAAATGATAGATTCTTCCAAATCCATCATCCTGCAGTGTTTGGAGGATACTCTGGCCTCTCCCTTGGAACACAGCCCTTGTGATTGTCATTTCATGCTTTAAGCCCACAGATATCATTATCTCCTTCTGCTCTCAACACCGTGTAGGTCACTGCAGTTGCTGAGTTTAAGCTGTGCTGGAAGGGAAATGGACACCCAAGGAGGTCTCAGTTTGGATGACTGTAGTGCCTGCCGCAAGTTACATAATTTAAGCTTTGTTGTTTTATGTTGATTTGTCTACACCCCTTTTCACCACAGCATCCAAATGCCTTCCAGGAATGTGTTAAGTGATGTGGCTAAATATCTGCCACTCTTTCATTTCAGGCTCGAAGGCAGAACTGTGTAGGCAGGAGAGGGTTGGGGGTTTACTTTTTATTTTAGGGGTTTTATCTTAAAGTGTTGATGTTACCGTGTGTTTACAACAAAGAAAGCAATCTAAAGCAGTAGAAGGTGATGTAGCTTTGATAAGCCTTTACTCCCATGAGAATTTGTTCAGCACTAACAGAGCAGTCCCAAGAAACTCAGATAACTTTGAAAATGCACATCTGCGCTTAGCTACGAGGAGCCAGCATGTGAGAAGGAGGTGCTTGTGATGCTTTATGTGGAGATGAACTGCATGTTGTGTTCTAGATCGTGCATCTCCGACGGTAATAGCGCCATACCCAGCTACATCATGTTGTTGTTTCAGGGAAAGGGTAATGGAAACCCAGCTTTGGTTACATCTGTAATCTGCCAGGAGGAGACAGGGGTTCTTAAACAAAACAGATGCACAAGATTAGTGGCAGCTCAGAGTCCAGGGCCATCACCAAATGAATTAGCAGGTTAACCAGTAGTGTTTGCATACCCTCAAAGAAATGAGACTACAAAAAAGATTTTCTTTGTTTACATAACCTCTCCGCTGCTTGAGATCGGCTTCAGTCAGCTTTTCTTCCTTGCTGAGCTGCTCTGTAAAAGCACTCTGCTGTCTCACTGGTACTGATAACACCTAAGATCTGCTGAAGGACTGTGCTGCTGGGTCTTCACATTGCCCAAACAACCTACCTGCAGGCCACATGTTCATGCTAAATTCTAGTTAAAAGGATTAGTTGATGGGGTGTACATCTTCTTATTTAGTGGACACTTTCATAGAGGCCCCAAGAATATTCTCCTGCACTTCTACCTCCTCACAGAGAGGTCACCAGTATCTTGAATTGTGTAACTTGAGGATGAGGAAGCACTATCATATGTCTCCTGCACTGTCCAGCTATCATACTTCAACCAAAATAATATGTTTTGGGGTATTTTTAATATTATTTTCAAATCTAAAATTTCAATCTTAAGATACATGTCCAGTCAGCATTCTTTCTTTAAACTTTGATTTTTGATGTGGAGAACTGCTGTCATATCATATTCGGTGAATTACTTTTGTGCTAGATAAACTATCCCCTCTGATTTTGTTCATCCTACCAGCCAAAACCAGTGCTGACATCTCAGTCACAAATACATGATTGAATTCCCACTTTGTTTTCGAACTATCAGAAGTGATGACAACAGAAAATACTCACTTCAGAAGCTCAGAAAGCAGCAGCACAAAAAAATTTGGTCTTTAATCCCGTGTTCTTTGTAAACTTGAGGCTAGTTTAAGAGCCACTGTTACGCAGTTGTCAGCATACAATCACTTAGGAAAGGTCACC
Organism: Irena cyanogastra; assembly: GCA_013397155.1. Lineage (NCBI taxonomy): Eukaryota > Metazoa > Chordata > Aves > Passeriformes > Irenidae > Irena > Irena cyanogastra. Next base: position 1,180,242 of record VWZV01004341.1, read on the forward strand.
AAGTAATGATGTTCACACACCAGCAATCACAGTGTTACTCAATCACTAGAAAGTTAATGGGTGGAGAAGATAAACCTTCTCCTTGGCTACAAAGCCCCCCAAAAAGAGCAGTAACAAAGTGTGAACTTTCATACAAAGATATATCTGTAAAGCACACATTAGCTGGTTGCATATTTATACCTGTGCACAGCTATTTCTAGGACCGTTCTCCAGCAGGGTACGTCAGTCCACCTGCAATTTAAAGTACATGAGTACTCCCACTGAAAACAACAGAACCATCCATGTCCCTGAAGTTATATGTCCTCAAAATAAGTCTGCAAATCAAGGCCTCTAATTCCTGCCAAACAGACCTTAATATACTGTGGCAAAAAACAACAAGCTGCTTATGCAAACAGTCTAAAAAAGTACTTGCTGTCTTCAAATTATATCAGGGTCTTATGATACAAGACAAGTTAAAGAGGGTTTGGTTGAAGGAGGACAAAGATGTATTTTGCAGGGTAAATGTCTTATTTCTGAGTGTCTTTCCTAGTGTTGTATCCCACTGTTGTGGAATCCCTTGTGTGCTTCATAGATCCACGGGGGAACATTGCCATTACTGGCACCTGTCTGTTCAAAAGAAGATTTTGTCTCACAGCTAAAAGTTATTCAGTGCTTCTCAGGTTTCTAAAACATCTCCTGTGTCTGCTTTTTCTGTGCTAGAGTTGAACAGAATCAGAATCCAATACTCCTATTGATATTGTACTACTAGCCATGATATAACCAACTACTTCCTACCTTCCTCTTTCTACAAGCCACTCTAGATTTACTATTGGTGTGTATTTTCTTAAATTTTGCACATTGACTTCCTGCCTTCCTTTCCTGAATGGCCACTGTTAATTTAGATCTACTCAGAAACATTTTGGATTCTATCTAATCTATTTTCTATTTATACCACATTCATCACCATGGTAGCTGAATGCCTTAGAAAGTGCCTTTGAGGTAGAGGCTATGCAAAGCTTATTTTAAACCACTTTGATTCTTTGCCTTTAAAATTGAATTCTCACAACTTCATTTTACCCCAGCTGAGGAATTGTCCTCTTGCACTTTGCAAGAAACCGTCTGTAATTTGAAGCCAGTCCAGCACTTGGGACCCAGCATTAGCTGAGAGTATCAGCTGCAGTAACGCTCACACTTAAGTAAATAATACACTTATATTTTGATAGGTCTCATATTCAAAGAGAAATATTGTAGAAGATATAGAACATTCATAATTAAAGCAACAGTTCCTCAAATGTGGGCAAAACCAGGAGACTTGCAGTAAACTCATGATCACTTTCACCTATGTTAACGTGCCCGTCTACCTCAAAATCTGATTATTGACTGTACAGTCTAAGTCTGCATATTGAAGTGTATATGTATATATAATGGCATAACTGTGTCACATGGTTTTAAAACAGAACACCCAGTTTTTTTCCATATACTCAGTTCTTGTACTTTGTGATGCTGCACCATGAAATTTGCAAAAAATTTCAGCTCTGATTTTAAAAAGAATACACCAGAAGCCATATTTTTGCATCAGAGGATTTTATACTTGCACTTCTGAAGAATTCTGGCAATCAACAGAAGGTCTAGCCAGTACCTGAGGAAGGTCTGAACTACTCCATTCACCTTATTTTGCTTAACAATCCCAGCAATACACTAATGAATTGTAAATTTAAAGAAGAAAAAATAAGTCTACCCATACTGAATGTGGGAATAGCACAGAGTCAGTTGTATTTGTCAAGTTTTTATAGTAATTGTAGTGTTCACTTTCAAATTCCTCCTTTTGGTTTCAGTTTGGTATTCATAGGAAAAAAGTTTATATTATTTGATAGCTTCTTCCCTACCTCCAACAAACTCACTGAGCAATTTCAACCGAACTTGAGTCAGGGGTAGAGGCCAGAAAGATTTTCAGGAGTTGTATAAAGAAAATTGCTGAGAATCTTACAGGAAAAGGCCAGTATCACCCTCACAGAAAGATTTCAGCATCAGCACAGCTCTATTATTATACAACAACAAACTAACAAATTAACATGGCAGAAGGCAACTTCCCAGGTGCCACTACCTAAAGGACTATTTGCTTATTTTGCCTGAAATAGCTACAGAAACCCAGCAGAAAGGCACAGAACTCAGCAACACAGCGATGAATTTGTCACTGTTGGAGCATGTATGGCCACCCAAATAAAAAACACCAAGACACAGAGAGATTAAAGTTCATGCAGGGGTACTCCAGGATGCAAACAATGACCCAGCTCCACACGATATAGAGCCACCCCTGCTCTGAGAAGTGTGTCACCTATATGTGTGTGCTGAACCTCCTGGCCAATGATTCCATCCTTTAATAAAATCACTTGCAAACTTGAACTGAGCCTCTGTTACTCCAGATTGACAGCTGCACATCTTGTCTCTTGTGCACTGAATGGAATATTTTCTCCTATTACTGGCTGAGTCATTAAAATACCATTCAGATAAGTTTTATGCCCTGTAGTTTTCATCAATATCAAACCTGCTCAAGTTTCGTGGTTTGCTAAGTTTCCCATGACATGCTGTTCATAAAGTGTAGATGTGTTTGTCACATTGATGCCATATGAAACCTCTTCTGAGGCCCAGAAGACCTGATGGTAATAGAGAAGTGATTTCTTCATACAGACCATGAAGCAAACAAGAGATCACAATAATCTGATGAGATGATATCCTCCAGCCCAGCCTACCTCTGCAGACATGTCAGCAGACTCGTTTGGACAAGCAGTTTGTTGTTTGTTTTCTTTTAAAATACATCAAATGAGTCGACATATCAACAAAGCAACAACATATTTTTCCAGTTACTAAATGCATTTGTTAATCAGCCAAACCAGAGATGCAGTGAAGCCTCTTTGTGGTGAAGTCTTTGGTTCTCGAAGTCACTGCAGCACTGTCACACACAACACAAACATCATTTTGATCTAATCAGACTTTAAGAAAAATTTATCGTAGCTGAATACAGCTGTTCAAAAATCACAGACATCCAAACTGCATGTGACAGGATCAGCCCCAGAGGCACAAAACAGGGTCTCACCAAGCTTTGCTGCAGGAGAAGAGCGCTAGCTGGTCTGAAGCACCATTAAAAGCAACATGCCATTCCTCATCTCCTAAACCCCTGCTATTTAGACCAACTATCTCTCTGAGTCTGTGTGTAACTTTCCTAAGCAGAGGAACTATTTTTAAAAAAGCTTTTGAGGAAAAACTTGTGAATTTTTCAGGTTGCAACAAGTCACACACCAGAAGGGCTCTGAGACTGGTACTGGCATACAATAATTGGAGGTGGAAACCCAGCCTTCCACAGAGGCCAGGGGCTAATTCTCTTCAGTTACATGAAAATCCTGGGATATTCATTCTGCCAGCAGTGAAATGAGCTGCTTCATTCTCCAAGGCCTTCCCTCAAAAATATTCTCAAAAACTGGAATATTCTCAAAAACTAGACTTTACTGCTAACTCAAGCAAATACCTCTTTATTGGGCATTTGCATATTAAAATTCCCCAGAATCTCTAGTTGGACCTAACTCACTGCAAATATTCATCCATTTAGCAGTAAAAATGCTGAGTGTGAGGTGTTGTTTTGACTCTTAAGTTCACAGGTCCAACATCCAACAGCTGTCACTCACTGCAAAGTGCTCAGACCTGTGGTAATTGTCTATTGATTTACACCTTTTTTCCTTTTCTACCTCAAGTGCCATGAAGGTTTATGCAAGCCTCAGCATTTTGAAGTTATATAAGATCAGTCACTTTCAAAACTTATTATTTCCTACATAATGTATCAGGAAAACCCATCTTCCCAAAGCAATATTTTCATCTTCTCCTATATGGACAAAGATAATTTTCTCAAATGCTTTGCTGCTGCTTCCCCCTCAGCTCTTGTGTCTCCACTTGTACTTCCCTGCACCCAGCTCCACTTGTTTTGGAGCACTGAAATATCTATCAGCTAACAGATAAACTAGGCTTTTTCCACAAAGTATAGAATTTTGCTAATGCATGACAAAATGTTTTGATACTACTGCTGTACAGAGGCAACCCCCATGTTCCGAGTCTCCTGTATCATGGCCATCAGTGTTTGCAAAAAAAAAGACTTTCAAGTCTGTGGACACCTGGTTTCACACACCACCTTCACATACACTGTAGTGCAACAGGTCTGTTCTGCAACTGGAAATAAAAATACAATTGCAGCACCTGTAAACATATGCAAACCATTCCTAATCTTGGTATCTCAGCTACAGGCAGCAGTGGTGGCGCAGCCGCGCGGAGTGGGCTGGGGGTGATTAACTGAGTGGGTGACGCTTCCATTGATCTCTTCACCCTGCTTGTTGGCCAAGCAAAGTAGATCAAAGTTAAATTAAATGTACTTGCCCACACTACAAGCAGACCCCCAGCTGAGGTGCACGGCCACTATGCCGTAAATCCTTGCATATCAGGTTTCCTCTTGCCTGTACTCCTACTCTGAGAAAGGCTTCTAGCAACTCTTCAGAGCAGCTAAGGAAGAAGTACTTCTCTGGGACTTGTGTGGGTGCCATGCCTTTCCTCAGCTGGTTTTGTTTTGTTGTTTGTGGGGAGGTTTTTTGCATAAAAAGCTGTCATTACAGCAGCTCAGGCTATCATACCATGAGGTTCAAAGTAAGAAAGACTATCAGCAGATACAAGCAGTGAGGTGAAGATTCAGTACTAATAATCTCAAAGCCTGACAAGAGGAGAGTGGGAATCACATACTGACAAAATAAGCAGATGCAATCAAGCAGCTGCACTCTTCACAATAGAGCAAGTTTTTATCTTATCTATTCATTGCAGATGCACTATTACTTTTCCACTTAGCCAGACACTGTGGCTCCCTCAGGAAAGGTATGGGATTGGCCTGAAAAAATAGGAAAGAAAAATGTTCATACTGTTTGAAAAATGTATCTGCTTCACAATTTTGTAGATGAAATATGAGATTCTAATGTAATTCAGGAGCTGAGAGTTCCACAGAATGAGCCAATAAAGATTATCCAGCAGTCACAGCCTGGCAGGCACACTGCAGGGACACAGTCACTGCATCATCACTTTGTGAACCCTTACTTACTTTCTAATGACAATGTCATGGGTCATCTCTGTGCACCACACTCTAGACATTTCTGCTGGGATTTGAAAAAAGCAAAATACAAGGGGCTTGCACTCTATTGACTTCTCTAATACAATTAAGTTAAAAAAAAAAAAAAAGAAGCCTGCTGGTTTACTAGCCAGAAGGTCAGATGCTCCCCATTTACATTACCAGCAAATCAGCCAGTTTGGGGAACTCAAAATAGTGATTCTGGCTACTTATTGCAGTACCAAATAACTCCCAGAGGAACTTACTGTGTACATACACGTGTGTGTGTGTGTGTGTATACATCAAAATCAACTTCTATCATCACTTTGAAATAAACCTTACCTGAGGTCTGAGAAAGAAGAAACATAGTTAGCCCTTAAAGACTGCCTCATAATTTTGCTTTCTACAAAGCTCCCTGACAAAAGTAAAATAAAACATGATCTTAATATACCAAGTGAGCCTTACACAGGAGTTCACTGCTGAACATGGGTGGAGATCACAACTCAGTCTCTGCAGCACACTCCCAAGGTGTAAAAGACCTGGACTCTTCTTTCCCACAGCTCCCACTTCTCTAGCAAGATCTTCCAGCCATCGGAACAGAAGCTCCTCAGCCTCACTCCTGTGCATCTCCTATGACAGCTGGCTCACTGAGCTGCAAAGAGGACAACATTCAATGGGCCAGTGAGAAGCTTAAGCATCAATCTGACTCCTTAATTATGAGCACCTCCAGAAGGCAGGAATCTGGTTCCCACTCAGTGACGGCTTGTATTTTTCCATTTAAGAGTCCACCTATCATTACCTTCCTTCCTAGAGCTCAGTATTCTTGATTTAAAAGAGACAGAGACACCCCCAGGCAGTCCCAAGTCAGGCACCTGGTCTCGGACACATCTTCATCTCGTCATCTATCCCAGGAGCGTCTTCCTCTGCCCACAAGCTTCGTCATCCCATAGATTCATTACAAACAAAAGGAGAGTTATTGCCTCCAGCACACTGACATGGCCTCTGAGCTATCTGTCTTCACTTGGAATCACTGCCTGATGGCCAGGAATTAGTTTTGAAGCATTATTTCACTTTAACCTAATGCCTGAAGCTACTGGGTATATCAAGTCTTTGGTTGTGTTTTCAAAAGCACTTGTGCAACCTCAGATCCCCAGAGTCACTTTCAAACTGACTCATTGAAAACATTCTCTACAGCCTCCAGTTATCTCCAGAGGACAAGAGGTGAGTAAGATTGAAAAACAAAGGAGGTAAGAAGATATATGTATAAATACATCTGTGTAGACAATGATAACATTTAACATCACAAGAAAAATTCATAGAAAGATATTTTACAAATTACGTAAACCATTAAGTTTTGGAGTACAGATGAAAAACTCCTTGATATAAACCAAGGATGTATTTCCCTTTCAGTAGAGGATTCTCTAATGGTCCAGTGATTTCTCTTATCAGTGCTTTGAACTAAATGGTAGTTCCTCTGTTTGGAGGTAGGGAGGTTCAGACTATGAAGAGCTTCACTAGTTAAAAACTTTCATTTTAAACTGAACTATATGTCAAAGTAGAATATAGGTCTTGACTGTCACTTGACAGTTTCTTCCAAATTCCCCTTTGATGCCCTGTTTGGCACCCAGCACTTGTGAGCAGTTTATTTTCTCCCCATCCTCATCAAGCAAACTGCCACAGGGCTGTCTTGTCTCCTTGCAGGTGGCAGGAAGAAGTCATCACAGAAAGGAAATCCTATCACAGCCCGATGAGCAATATTTTGAGCAGCTTTGTCTGCTAAAGGAATCTCTGCTCCTACATTGTTTCTCCTTGTACCTCCTAGGTTGCTGCAAATAAATTAGAGCAGGGAGCTGAGCTAGATAACCCCCCACCTCTTCTTTTTCAGCCAGAGTTTTTTTAAGTCAGATTAGCTCTCCTTTTGCACTTCACCACATGCCCAAATGCTTGTGCCAGAGTAGCAGAAGGAGGAGTAAGAGAGTGGGAAGAAGTGGCTGGAAGTAGGAGGAGGTGAGGGAGCAGAAGGGACTTCTTCAGCTCTGAGGCCTGCAGCCTAAAAAAATAACCCCTTCACTGGGGTCAAGTATTCCTGGGGTGCCATTGTGAGGATGGATGTGCTCACTCCATGAAATGCTTCACCTGACGAATCTTCATGTACTGGCAAATACCTGATTTGCTGTAATGGAGATCTGCCACTGAACGCATCATTTTCCAGCGGGGATATTACCTGTAACAGACAGAGGGTTTCAGGCAACCACTGCCCACATCTCTCTCAGTGTGTTGGCCTTTGGCCTTTTGTATGTCTCCAGCCTTGTCTTAGGGCATTAAACAGAATCTCACCTAAAGCAACACCGTAAGAAGGAGTTCTGTTGCCTCGGATTTCACACAGCCCACAGCGCAATCACAGAACCTGCAAGCAGCTCAATTATATTTAGAATCCCACATTGTCATTACTTTCATCCTTCAAAATGGAGGTGGGGGAGAAATAAAGAACAGAGGTAGGTGAGGAATGCACAGCTGGAGAACGTCAGCAGACATCGAAGCACTGGCTGGGCCTGGTTCACCTCCTGTTTAACTGAAAGGGAGTGGGCGAGCCTGAGAAAAAGAAAATGGGCATTTATTTCTCCTGTGGTCCGCACCTGGCTGCCCCTGCAAAGACAGTGCTCTGGTAATCCTCCAAGCATCCTTTTCTGTGCCAAGGCACTGCTGCCACTGAGGAACGAGTGAGTGGTGGGAAAGGACACAAGTCAAAGAGCTGCCAGTGAGGAGGGGAGCACATGGCTGCTACCTGGGCTGAAATATCCCACAGGCAAAGCATAGTGAGACAACATGCCGTAAGGACAAAAGGGACTGAAAATAAAAGATGATTAAACAAAAAAGAAAGCGGTGGCACAGTTTATTTAGCCATATAGAGGTCAATGCATGGTCATATGTAAGCAGAGATGCTTATAATTAATGATTTAATTCATTTTTTTTTGCTTGGATGTGAAGTGGGGTTTTTTTCAAAGACAGAATCCCAAGAGAAAGAGGACAATATTGAAGATACAGATAAAGTTTGAATTCTACCTCCAAAAGATATTTTCACAATTGCTCAAACTTATCAGCACTGTTTCCTGTTCATTCTCGAGGCCCCTCACTGATGTCTGTGTTAACACATGAGCAGAGTTGCTTCCAAGGGAAGCAAACTGACCTATTTGTGTTCCCTTTCACTGCTCCTAAGACAGCTTTATTTAACTTCTCAGAGCCACCTCATCTCATGATAGCACAGAGAACACTTGCTCCTGCAGCTGTAATAATGGGTAAAATGAACCAAATTATGCCTTTATTTTTTTATCTCCATGCTACTCTTTACATTAATTTGTGGAGTTGGGGAATTACTTTAGTGAAGGTTTTGGCCTGTTGAGGCTTTGCCAATGGCAAGAGGGAAAAGAGAATAGAGAGAAAGATTCTGGTTATTTTGTTTTATTTTTGAAGGAACTATTAGGTTCACCTTAGAAGAGCAGGTAAACACTATAGTCTGCAGAAGCCTTCAGATTATGGGGTAAGAAGAGCTTTTCTGGGCTCCCAAAACTCTGTTACTCTGTTACTGTTGTCCTTAGTTTCAGAAAAAATCCAGCAATATTAGGGGCTGTCATATTCAATTAGAAGTTGAGATGTTAATCTCAGTCCTAACCACATCAGCCTCCATTTCACCTCTGTTGCAAACCAGCCCCATTCTTTCCCAGTCTTTTGCTCTCAGCATCCTCAGTACCAGTCACAACAGTGATTCCACTGAAGTGATGCACATATTTTGCAGATGTTTCCATGTCCTATTCTCCTTCTACAACTGCATCCTGAGAAGCAGATTTTCCAGTTAACATAGACACAGATAAGTCTCTTAGAAAGCCAGGACCTTTGTTGATGGCTGTGAGGTGTCAGAAAGCCTGATCTTATTGCATAGGATCCATGTAGTAATTTTTAATATCTCAGTTAACTTCTGAAATACCTGTTGGACATGGAGAGGTTCTCAGAAACCCATGGTCATGGGATGTGCAACTCCCACAAGTCTGCTCCTGCTTCCCAACTTTCCAAGTTGTCCTAGATCACCTCCTTTGTTATTGACCATCTGTTGAATCAATCAAGCAAGTGCTTGCATGCAGGTCTTCGGGGGAAGCACTGTAACACACTTGTTGCTGCTGTTCCTATGTGTGAAATCACTCTTGCTGAAATTCTCTTGCTGTCAGAGGATTTATCCAGAAATTGTTTTAGCCTACAGATCTAGGACAGTTCCCTCACAAATGAAAGGATAGAAACCGCCCTGTGCTGGGTCAGGCACAAAATCCATTTTGGATCACCTCCAGGTGGTCTGGCAAGAGGATATTTTCTTCTGGACACCTCATTGCATGCTTCAGAATTTCAGGCTTTGTTTTTGGCTAAATCTCACGAAGTATAATTAATTTCTGAGATTTAACAGTGCTTCGAGGTCTCCCTACAACTGTAGTCACTTTTTGCCAACCTAAATACAGAAGCATGGCCTGGCCTCTCTCACTTCTGGTTTCATGATGCCATCTCTGCACTAGGGAATTGAGCACCAAAAGTGGGGTACCATCCTTCCTCTCACCTCCATCAGGTCCCAGCAGCAGCATTGCAAGGCTGACTAGGCTCAGTGCACGACCACCAGCACAGCCCAAAGGAGACAGCAAGAGCATGCAACCCAGAGAGGGGTCACATCTTCCAGGAGCAGCTTGAGTTTGTTGTTTTAAAGCAATCAGGCAATAGCAACCCTAGGCAACTGCACATCGAAAATTTTAAATTACTCAGGTAATTTAAGGTTTAGTGAAGTACTTAATGTTTCAGTAGAACAGTGTTCACTGGTGCACTGATTATCACAGATTATGGCAGCAAAAGAGGTGAACATGTTTCCATGATCTACATAAACTGAGAAAGTATGTCAGAAAATCGCCTTTGAAGAGAAGGCATGTTATCACACACTTTTCCCCCCAGAGACTACAGTTACCAAATCGCAGTTTTAACTTTTTTTCCAAATGTTTCAATAAGAGGAAGTCTTTTTGTAACCTATCCCTCAGCAAGTTTGTTACAACGTGCGTGATCAGAGGATTCAGGCCATGACTGCTTATGTGAGTACACAGAACATACAGTTAATTGGAAAAAAATGTGGTTTATGTATTTTTTTAATACAGAATTAGAATTATTTATAATTATTTATTGATAATTAATTTTCTGCAGATATACTCGAATGTTGCCTTACAAATTTGCTACTTCAGTGAAAATTCCTATCAGCAGTTTGCTGCGAGGGCATGTGCAGAAAAATTGAGCATTGAAATAGGTATGAACACAAGCAAAGTGAACACATTTAAAAATTAGAGAAATGCTACTTATCCCAAAGTGAATTTTTGCAGTGATGTCAGGACACCATGAATATAGGAAATCAAAACACAGGATAATGTTCCCAGGCCACGAAAAGCCATCTAACCTAACAGAATACTAGATGGCTATTTTCTTTAACAACCAGAAGGAAGAGGTTTCCCATCCTAGGGGAGTTTCAGTATTTCAAAACCCAAAGAGCAAAGTCTTGTACTCTAATTCACCAGTGAGCTGAGCTAACAAGAACATTTTTTAAATCCTTCATTTTAACTATGGCCTCCTTTCATTCAAATATCTTAGTGTATTTAATGTTAAGATCAGAAAAAATTTTTCATGAGACAGTTTTCACACTTGAATTGTTAGCCTATGATGTCTCAGCAACTTCCAAAACACTTCTACCTGGAGATTTTGAAGATGAGATATTCATTCAACCCGTTTTTATTCAGCCAAGAGAGTCCACAAGAAAACTTTTGTTTTCTGCCGGACTTTATTCTCTCATAGGAGAACTACAGATTGTTAAACTGTTGACTGCCTCAATTCTATGTTGCTCCCATGACCATCTTCCATCCTCGTGACAGAAGAACTACAAGCATGCCAGGGTGCAGGATGTTCTCTGCAACTCTCCACATGTGCAACTTCACAGCAGGTGCTGCTGGCTGCCTTACACAAGAGACTCTCCGAGGCTGATGTAACATCCATCATGGATAATGCAGCTTTCCACAGTACCAGGAGACTGAAAGGGCTCTGAAAAAGCCATTGCAAAGGCATCTTTCATCCATAGCCACGGTCACAGATGTCCAGTTTGCACAGATTGGAACTTCTGAGAAACTTCTAAGCAAGGAAAACCCTACAGACCTAGGTAGGGCACAGGCAAACTCATCTGAGACTCCTTAGGCTGCTGTGTGGAAACAAGGATTGCAGAATCAGAGAAACAGGAATAAGCTGCTGAAGGCCATTCAAACCAACCTCCCACTCAAAGCCAGACTGTCACCAACTATAAATCAAACCAGCTGTGGATTTATTTGGCTGAATCTTGAAAACCTTCAAAGACCAAGATTTCACAACTTTTCCAAAAAATGTATTCCACTGCTGTACTGTCTTCCTGCTGAAGAAATTCTGCTCATGTCCAGTTTCAATCTCCCAAGATGAAAACTGTGGCACTTGCCCTCAAATTTGCTCTGAGTTTCTACATTTCACAATAAGTTTTCAGTTTGTGTTGCTGGATGAGGTTATTCTCCTCCAGGTACCAGGCTTCACACACCTTACTGAATGTCTTAAGGTCCAATCCACAAGTGTTTTCAGTCCTTCTGGAGAAGCTCTGTCACTCAGTGTGCTAATAATTTTCCTTAGTTTATCATCACACACAGGTTTTTAGAATTTGCATTCTCACTGATCACAATGAAAATATTGAACACCACCAATCTTGGGGTACACAACTACTGAGTTTTGGGCTGTTGATAACTGTTCTTCAAACCTCATGGTCCAGTCAGTTTTCAACTGATCTAACAGTCTGTTCATCTAAGCTACATTTCCTCATCTTCCAGATAAGGATGCTATAGAAACCTTACTGAAGAGATAATGTATTACATCCATTTTCTCATATTTTTAGCCAGTCATTTCACCATAAAAAGCAATCAGGCTTTTCTTACCTTTGGTAAAGAAATCCATCTTTACTCTTCCTTGTCATTACCATCTTATCATTTGTGTGTTTCTAAATGAATTCCCAAAGGATGTACTCCATGAAGAGCAGACTTGAGCTTCAAGAGTAGTGGCAAAGCCAAGATGACACAGCACTTAAATTTACTCACAGATTTCCAGTTATTGGGGTATGGTCCTGCTGCAAGCACAGCAGTGCAGGTGTAGTGAGGTTAGCTCAGGCCCTACAAACAGTTTACCCACAGTAGGACAGACTTGGTCACTTTACTGAGCAAGTTTATGTGGGGGCTTGGAGCCATGGTGAAATCAGACTGCCACAGAAAACCTGTCTGCAGTGCCAAAGATGGGCAGTCACTGCAGTAAATGGACCCCAGGTCTTTCTGACAGATGGAGCTCACAGGCTGTTCAGGCTCAGCTTTAGGTATCTCTGGGATGAGAGCTCTGTCAAGTCCCAGTTTTAAGACGACTGTCAAAAACAAGGCATTCCCTGAATAGGGTCTGGAGTGAGGTAAAAGTCTGGTGTAGCTTGAACAACAGTTTATAGCTTTCTATAAAAACATACCTTTCTCTATTACTACTGGCAGCAGATCTGACAGGGTTATCTCTCTACTTACATTTTATGCTTCCTAATTCCAACATGTGATGGCACTTCACTTCCCAATATCCATTGACATTCTTTTGATGTATCTTTTGGGCTAGTGCCTAAGCACATTTGCAAATAGTTTAGTGCTCAATTTAAGGCTGAATATATTCCCAGAATTCCTTGGGCAATCAATTATTTATTACTTACAAGTGTTAAGATCAAAAAGAAAAGAAATAAATGTATATTCCACACTGACAGGAGGTCCATGGGGATTACAGAAAACAGAAACTTTAATGCTAAATTTGTGTAAAAAGCATAAAATGGGGATTCCCTAGTCAGTTAAAAAAATTTTAAAAAAAGAAAAGAAAAAAGAAAAGAAATGGCCTGCATTATGCAGTTATTTTTCTTGCACACTTGAAATGTACCATTTGTTCTCTGTACCACACAGGCAAATTGTGGTTTGTCTTCACCAAGAAATACCACTCAGCTTGAACTCAGTGCCAGCTACACTACTTTTAGCAGTGTGCCTAGGGGAGCATAAATAGCTAATTAATTAACATATTGATTCACTCCTATTGACAGGCCCAGGATTTGTGTGAATTCTTCAGCAGGGTCATAGTGCCTGCATGAATTCCATGTAAAACCTGGGGTTTGTAACGGCATCAACACTCAAAGAAAGGGTAACCCACAGGAGCAGAATTTAGAAAGATCATTCATACCTCATTGAACAGCACTGTAGAAGGCAGAGGACATTTTCACAAGCATGTTTGACTGAGGCAAAATTTGCTTTATTCTCATCAGTGGGATACGAGCAGAGAGGGAGGTTCACAAGGTCAAACACAAGACCTCTCCCTCCATGGACTGCAGGTCAGAGCTCAAGTACTCAAAGAGAAACTTTGTCTGTAGTCGCTGCTGGCTATGAAAGTGGCTTTACAAATCATGTGTTCTTCTTTGCAAGCCTTACTTACTTATTGCTAACCTGAAACTGTGCCCATAGACAAGCAAGAAAATACCCCTGGCTGGGTCACCAATACAAACCCAGTCCAAGCAAGGGGTATCCAGCAACTTTGCAGTGAGGCAATGCAGAATCATTCAGGCAAGGACAGAAGTAGCTGCAGGAAAAGGACAACGTGCTAAAAACAAACATGAAGTAATTTCAGCTCAGGAATACAAGCTGATGAAAGGCAAATATGAAACCTAGACATAAATACAGGTGAATGGCTACACAGAGCAAGTTTATTTCTGGTGTATATCTGCAAGCTGAAAGGTAAAGCAGAATATCCAGCCATGAAACTCTTCCAGGCCAGGATGGATTGTGCTCTGAGCAACCTGGTCTAGTGAAAGGTTCCCTGCCCATGGCAAGGGAGGGGAACTAGATGAGCTTTAAGGTCCCTTCCAACCCAAACCATGCTATGATTCCACGATCACAGATGCCAGAAGTAATAAAGACCTGGACTTGCTGTTTCATGGCTAGCAGTCCAGCTATCAGTGGATTAAATTATTTTCTCTTTGTGGGGTTATTTTTATTTTTTCAACAAAATTCAGGAAATCTATGCAGCAAATCTATCAGCTTTTCTGAGGTCAGTGAAATCATAACACATTTGCAATTTAGGTTACTTATTTTTCAAATAAACAGATAAATGAGACTACCATAAAGCCCAAATTCATCTAAAGTAAGTGGCAGCTCTCCAGGTAAAAAGAATCAGCCATCTGCTCTAAAAAATAAAAGCAAAAATCTAATAAAACCCAGTGACAGATCACTTCACTCATTGAGAGAAACTTGGAACAGTAAGGCTGAAATCAGCTCCATGAAACTGGAGGAGTCACACAACAGAGAGGTTGCAACTAATCTGATGGCATTCAGTACGTGGAGACAACACATACTTTAAGTCTTAATTCTTACTACCACTACTACTTCTGTTATTATTATTATTAATCCTTTTTAGGCCTGCTTACAACTTCGAGATGGTCTTTAGCTGATAAACCTTTTGGGGTTTGAGCATTACTAAACAAAGGAGGAGATAAGACTGAACTTGAAACCTTTCTGGTTTATTTCTGGGAGCGATTCTTTTGTGTAATGACTTCTGGAAGAGTCAATTTGTCACCTCTGGAAGGAAGGTATTTAAGAGTCTGGACATTAATTAGGAAAACAACAATTGACTTTACTGAAAGAGTTTATTTCAACTCTATGAACAAACTGTTTCCAAGCTAGAAGATCTGTTTGGAGCTGGTTTGTGCTGGAGTGTCACCCACACAAATCTTGTGAAGGAACATTAAGTGACAATACACTGAAAATGATGAAGCTTATGTTGGAGCAAAATCTCTGTGGCTGGGAAAAAAAACAAACACTCAAAGGAGGAAGCATTTACATTCCAGTTTCTAAATTAGCTATTAATTAAATATGAAAGTTTGATGTGTTTTTTTGCAAACATCCTCACACAATCTAACTTTCTCGTCAACATATTGGTTTTCTTCATGCTTCTCCCCTTTTGTTTAAGCTCTTACCTCAGGCCTTGTTCCAGGACAGGGTGTTAGCTCTTTAGACTGCCATCTAAAATCTAATAATCTAATTCTTGAGACTCTTGTAGACCAACTGGCAATTTAAATTTAGGACTTTGCATATTAAAAAATAAATTCAATGTTTATATACACAGTACACTCTCAACAGCTCTTAGGCACCTGAGCTAGCCCTTCCTTCTCCAGAACCCATCCCAGTTTCCTTCTGCTGACTGAAATTAACAATACTGAGTGTATGAATAAGCAAATAATTTTTAAAAAATACAACAAATAATTATTTTGCTCAGGGCTGCAAATCCACTTTAAATACCCTCCTCTCTTGCACTGTCATTTTTCCTCACAACGATGCAGGTCTTAAACACATGCAGTGAAAAATACAGGATCCCATTGTAGGAGATGTTCAAAATCAAGATTAGGAAATAGGAATTTTCTCTGGAATACACATTTCATAAAGACAGAGATGCTCACCCCTAGAGTCTGATCTTTCTGCTCTTAGGAAGGTCCTTGTTCCTGCTGCTGAATTGCTACACGAGAATGCTGTGGCTCCAGGGGCCCCCGCAGGCTCCCCTCATGCCAAACAAAGGAACACTCATTTTCTGCCTGTAGAAACAGGAGTGCAGGGGCATGGAGACCCTGGATACTATGAGCTACTTAGAGCTGTGCTGCTTTGAGGAGGATTCTGCTGTTTGAGAAGGAAGAGTAAGGGGTGGGTGGGATCCTGTACTCCTGGATCGCCCACTATCACTCAGAAACGCTACAGAAAAATATGAAAGAATGAATCATAAATAAATTAATTAAGACATATAAATAGATAAATAAGCCCACCAGAAGCCCCAAAAATAGAGGGTGCAATTAAAATCCTTTCTCTACTGAAACCAATGGTAAAGAATTTCTCTCCTTACCTATGTTACTGTTTTTCTTCTAAGGAGGAAGGTCAATGAAGAGGTTTACCATGCAAGGGGAAAAATAAACAAACAAAAAAAAATGAAGATCAACTATGAGAACTAGACAGCTTTGATAAAATATTACAAAATGTGGTAAGATGCCAGCAATGCTGACTGCTCATGTTCAATCTGCCTATCAAGGTGACCAGTGTATTTGATTTACACATTTCTAATTATTATGTACTAACTATTTTAAGCTATTAAATATCATTAATATCCTTTTTTTTTCCTGCTGAGATGAGTTTAATGTTTTTAATCTCTCTCTCAAATATTTGTTGCTTGATCTCCATTGAACTGTGATACTTCATTTTGCATTAGACTCTAATGCCAAAGCTGTGTTCAGCTGTGCAGTGGAAGAGCTCCCACAGAACCCTGCTGGGACTCTCACAATGGTAGGTGATAAGCTAGGAGTGGGCTTCAGTCGACTGGTATTTATCTGTGCTGTATATTTTATGGCTCTAAATTCAACTAGCAATCACTTTTAAAAAATTAGTGCAACATCTTTAATTAGAGGACAAGAGCAACAAAGAACCTGTAATTACAAAAAAAAAAAATCATGGTTGATGCAGTGAGTAGTGTCTTTGTCATCACAGCGAGTCCACTCAGCTCTTGGGTTAGGTCACTCCTCAGTCAGCTTCTAGGGCAATCACTACTAATTAACAAAGCTTTTAAACTCTTCCAGGTGGCCCAGACCACTGAGGTATTGTAAGAATACTGAGACACACAGCTCTTAAAGTTGTCTGTCCCTTGCGTTGACTTCTTCCAAAATGCAAAGAAGAAACTTCCTTCAATACAATGAAACCAAAAGTATTGTAGTTGCATTTTTGTGCCCTCCCCATGGTCATCTAAGTCTTTCTCACCAGAGAACCATATTCCATGCTCCTGATAATTTGGCACATGTATCCATACACAGAAAAAGACAAAGATATACTCAGACTGTGCAGATAAACCATCTCCCTTCTGTACTTTAATGAGCAGAATTAGGAACTGGACACCAAAACTAGAGGTTTGAGTTGGGTTAAACCTATCTGATGGCATCCATCTAGAATTAGTCAAGTGGCAGCAACAGTGTGTTTTGTATTGGAGCTGCGTATTTTGGGCTGAAAGAGAGTTGAAAGAGTAAACAAAGCCAATGCCTTGCATCTGAGGTTAGATTTTTTTGTTGTGGTGCATGCTAGTAGAAACTTTTTTATAGACAAACGTGATTTCTTTGAAGAAACAGGGAACTCCACTGCCAGTTTCTCCTCCTAACTGTAAGGACGTGCAGTATCACCGATAACCTCGCTAGACCCGAAGGGATGAAATCATTACTGCTCTTTGATATGCAGATACTGGGAGCTGCTATTCTTATCCTGCTGGTTTTGCATTTAGCCTATGGAAAAAACAAACAGGTTCTCCTGTGTTCACCCATCCCTCTTGCCTGCCCAGGTTGCACAACTGCAGTGGACGGGCCGTGGTCCAGGAGGAGCAGGTCCTGCTGCTGACGTGACCCAGCCGCTGACCATCAGCTCCTGCCTCAGAGCATCACACACCACATAAGCCCAGTTCATTCCAGGGACTTCTTAAACATACTCTAGACCCTTTTTAATTTAAGGCAAAATTGATAGCTGGCTTTGGCAAAGAGTAATTTCGCAGGCGTCAAGAGTTTAATCGCAGCCACGCGAACGAGCTTCCCTTGAGTCACAGCTACCCGGTGTCGCCAAGGAGCATCCCCTGAGTCACACCAGCCCAGCCACCTGCTCTTTTCCAGCAGGAGCAGAAAAAACCCACACCTATAGGAAGACAAGTCCTTAAAAATAAAACAAACAGCTTGTCTCCTGGTGGGGGTCAGGTTCTTCTCTCAAGTAACTCGGGACATGATGAGAGGATATGGGTGACGCGTTCGGCGGGGCGGAGTCGGGCACGCAGGTGAGGCGCGGCCCCCGCCCCGCTCCCCGCAGCCCCGGGCTGGGCACAGGGGCGGGGAGGACCGGGCGAGGCCGTAGCCGGGGGAAAAGAGGAGTGCTGAGCCTCCCCCCCTCACCCCCACGGGACGGGCGCGGGGAAGTCTCCGTCGGGCCTCCTGAGGGGGCGGTGCGTGAGGGAGGGAGTTCCGCACCCCGAAAGGCCTAGGAGGTTTTCCCGGTGGATTTCCCGCGGATCCAGGAGGGATCAGGGTCTCCTGGGTCCCTGTTCTGCCTTTGTGTCGGGATGCGGGTGGGTTCCTGCCGTGGGCGCTTCTTGCGGCACGGGGAAGGTTGGTTCGGGTGTCTCGATAATTCCTTTATAAATACTCACTTCGCGCTCCTCTCCCAAGCGTTGGAAGCCTAAGGAAGAAGACCTTCCGTGAGGAAGGTTTCATTTAGAGGTTCGGACTTGATGATCTTAAAGGTCTCTTCCAACTTTAGAGTCCATAAATAAACATTTTGTGAGGTGGAATTGCCTTCCTACCCTTTAGGAGAAAAGAGGATTGAGTTTTGGGATCTTGTTTTGTTTTAGGGTTTTTTTGTTTTTTTTTTTGTTTTTTTTTTTTTTTTTGGTTTTTTTTTTGTTTTTTTTTTTTTTGTTTTTTTTTTTTTTTTTTTTTTTTTGGTGTTTTTTNGGTTGGACACCAGGAAGAATTTATTCTCAGAAAGAGTGTGTAGACACTGGAATGGGCAGCCCAGGGAGGCTGTGCAGTCACAGTCCCTGGAGCTGTTTAAGGAAAGACTAGACGTGGCACTCAATGCCGTGGTCTCCTTGGCATGGTGGTGTCCGGTCATAAGTTGCACTCCATGACCCCAGAGGTCTTTTACAACGTATTTGACTCTGCGATTCTCCCGGCCGTGCCCAAGGAATCCCAAACCGCGTACGAGGGACGGGCCAGTGGGCGGCCGTGCATTGAGCCGGAGGCGGGACTCGAACCCGCGACTCCGCAGCCCGCAGGCTCCACCCCGCGCTCCCGGTGGGCCGAGCCGCGCAGGCGCAGAGGGCGCAGCCGGGCGGGGGCGCTGCGGGACGGCGGCGGGCGCGGGGCCGCGGGGCCGCCATGGGTGACGCGTTCGGCGGGGCGGAGTCGGGCACGCAGGTGAGGCGCGGCCCCCGCCCCGCTCCCCGCAGCCCCGGGCTGGGCACAGGGGCGGGGAGGACCGGGCGAGGCCGTAGCCGGGGGAAAAGAGGAGTGCTGAGCTTCCCCCGCTCACCCCCACGGGACGGGCGCGGGGAAGTCTCCGTCGGGCCTCCTGAGGGGGCGGTGCGTGAGGGAGGGAGTTCCGCACCCCGAAAGGCCTAGGAGGTTTTCCCGGTGGATTTCCCGCGGATCCAGGAGGGATCAGGGTCTCCTGGGTCCCTGTTCTGCCTTTGTGTCGGGATGCGGGTGGGTTCCTGCCGTGGGCGCTTCTTGCGGCACGGGGAAGGTTGGTTCGGGTGTCTCGATAATTCCTTTATAAATACTCACTTCGCGCTCCTCTCCCAAGCGTTGGAAGCCTAAGGAAGAAGACCTTCCGTGAGGAAGGTTTCATTTAGAGGTTCGGACTTGATGATCTTAAAGGTCTCTTCCAACTTTAGAGTCCATAAATAAACATTTTGTGAGGTGGAATTGCCTTCCTACCCTTTAGGAGAAAAGAGGTTTGAGTTTTGGGATCTTGTTTTGTTTTAGGGGGGTTTTTTGTTTGTTTGTTTTTGTTTTTCATTTCTGGATGTTTTATTTGTTAGAAACTTACACTTGCAATCATCAACTTAATTGCTTGAAGTTTTGTTTGTAACTATACTGGACTATGCTGAATAGTTCACATAAAACAGAAAAGTGTGATAGTATTTATTGTTAAAGGTCTGTGTGGTTTTTACTGGGACTTGAGCTTTTAAGCCCTTTTGACACTTAAAAAAAATAATTAGTACCAGATGTCCACTGTTGGCAAATGGACATGAATTAAGGACATGAGCTGTGCTCTTTGTCCAAGGGGTAAATGCATTTATTTGTCCACGAGTGGTGCCGACAGGGAATGCACATGGCATCAACTGCTTTCAATGGATGGATATCCAACCTGGAACAAGGCAAGAGTTCACGACCAATGGGTTAAGAACAGTCAATGTATGAATACAGCATCCAGACAAAAAGTGGTAAAAGCACTTGAAACAGAAAACACTTAATTTAAACCAATACTTCTTTAAATAGTCTCATGCATAAAGTCAGATTTACTGAGTTATACTGAGACCGCAGTGTTGTGCTTTTATTATTGAATATAATTAATACAACAAATTAGAACTTCTTGCAAAACACCTTTGGTTTATCACAATAAAAGTAATGATAAATAGCTTGCATATGTCTTTATGCCCAAAGTTTACAAAAGCTCAGTCAGAGCGGTTATAGTGGTTGGGAATTAAATTTTGTGTAGTACTCGAGATAGGTTTGTATGTGTAAATAGCCTGTAGGTTAGCTCACAGCCTCTACCAGAGCTAGACTATTTAATTTGAATTTCTTTAACATTTTAATGAAGTAATCTCTCATTCCTGACAAGACCTACGTGTGTGCTTGCATTGATGCACAGCTCTGTTGAAACCAACAGAGTACAAGCATGTCATGCATTAGTCAGTAGGACTGTCCAGATGCATACTTGTTTATTAAAAGGACAATAAATAATAAAAGGTATAGCTGAAATATTTGAGTCCCATCGGCTTTGTCATTAATGACATTTAGCCCAGCTGCTGCTGAACTTTTGCTGTATAGCTTATTACATGTAGCTGCACATCTGTGCAGTTTCTTGCTGGCATAATTACATTTTCAAGGAATACCTAAGTGAGGAGCTACCACTAGCAGGTTGCTAAAGGGTAGTGTTTTTTGTAAAAAAAAAAAAAGATGAAGTGAGGGTTAGGGTTAGGGTTACACTTCGATTATAGAAACAGAAGTCTCTAATATGGGATTTGAAATTGACTTGGGATTTTTTTCTAAGCTCTTCCCACTCCAAGGTTCTCTCCAGGGGTGCTGTAGTGCTGTGTTCCGTCCATCATCTGTGTCAAAGCTTGGGACACCTGACATCCACCCTCCAGATTACCCTTTACATGCTGTAGATTTCTCCCCCTCTCATATTCCAGAAGAATACGTGAGGAGGAAAATGGGAATGACTCCTCTGGAACAGAGCCAGGGTGGCTCTTGCTCGATTTGGAACAGCCCGTGCTGTCCCTGTCTGTAATGTGGGCAGAGGTGAGGGATGCCTGTGTAGTGTCTCATCTCAGCTTTGCTTCCATCACTTCTGCTGCAGTGTGGACAAACCTTTGTGATAGTTGAA
This sequence comes from Irena cyanogastra, assembly GCA_013397155.1. Taxonomy (NCBI): domain Eukaryota; kingdom Metazoa; phylum Chordata; class Aves; order Passeriformes; family Irenidae; genus Irena; species Irena cyanogastra. The sequence continues at coordinate 1,201,656 of VWZV01004341.1, forward strand.
GGAAAATTGTTGCCTGTTTCTGCCAGGAACCCCGTTGCTCCCAGCATGGCACTAATGAGGCAAGTGCCTTTGGAGATTCTGCTTCAGAACTCGGAAGTAAATACAAGCTTGATAAAAACACAGGTGTGCTATCATCAGCAAATTACCATAAATTACCTACATGAGCAGTGCTCAGAGAAAGCACCTGTAGTTATTTAAAATTAATACATAAACTTGTCATTTAAATAACGACAGATTCATATTTAAATGATAGCGATCAATTTACCCTATGTTTCCAGAGCTCTCTAGTAAACTTATAGAGCTGATAGTCTGAGAGGAGACAGGGGCTCACTGTTCCAGAAAAATAAACCACAGAGGATATATTTGTTAATGTACAAATTAATTTAGGAGCAGGAGGCTGCAGCGGTGTGTTTAGGCCAGCAGTGGTTATGCCTGCTGGCCCCAGCGGTGCCCATCATTGGGCCCCTGTTATGCCTGTGTGCTGCAGCAGTGCTTCCTCTGCTGAGAAGTGAAGAGCATCAGAAAGCAGCAGCCTGTGGTGGTTTTGCTCTTTCCTTCAACTTCCACTGTAAGCAAAGGGGTGAAAGATTCCTGGTTTTTCTCCCCAGTGGGTGCAGCCTCTCCTTGCCAGGGCCAGGCCCTTGCACAGAAGAGCTGCACATGTAGGGTCTGCCAAGGCCCTCTTGGTAGTTGAGAGCTGCTGGTTTATGTGCCCCAAGTTACGTTCCTATGTTCTTATGTACATATGTCCCTCTGTATTTTTGCTTTGTCCAGATCATGGACCCTGCTGGTTCCCAGGAGTTCACCGTGTGTTTTTTGTGCTGCACAAATGTGTGAAGTGTAATGGGAGGATCTGCTGATCCAGGGCAAGGTCAATTTGAGTGGTTTTTTGGCCCTTCAAAGGATGAGTCAGAAAACTCTCCTGGATAGGTGTGAAGAGGCCAAGGCAAATACATTGACATTTTGTTAATGGAAGGGACTCTTAAAATGTCAATGGAAATGTCACACTTAGATTCCCATTGTGACCACTTGAAGTAAATTCAGGAGCATTTAATGGAGTTTTATTTTACTCTTAAAGGCAAACACACTTTTAAGATCATTCAGAGCAAATGCTGCTCATGGATGTGACAAGGAGGAAAGCAAGAGAAGGCAGTAGTTGTTTGAAGGTGTGTGCTCACTGCTGTTTTGGTCTTGAGGATGGGATAAAACTGAACAGGATTTGTTTTGTTCAGATCTTTAAATGGCAGCTAGGTGTCTCGGAGAATGTAGTATTTGGCACCAGGGTAGATGCTCTGGTGACACTGAGCATCCCAATAATATCCTTTCCCATGTATGCTAATACATGTAGGGAGTAATAGCTCTAGTACCAGGGAAAATGTTCATTCTTGCTTTACACAGTGTGCCAGAACTACTAATAACACAGGTTTTGTGAATACCTGTCTACTTGCTATGCAAATACCTCTCAAATTAAGAAACTGTCCATGATCTTTGAAGTAATTAGTTTTACAATGGACTTACTTTACGAGGAGCTTTGGAGAACTTCCTTAACAAATTCAAGCTTGCTTTAGAAAGGTACTTGCAGAGCCACTGGTGACTAATTACTTTTGAACATTCTTAATCCATACTCTGTTTGAACAAGTAACTATGATATAATAGGATTGTAGCCCAGAGGAGTCCTGTGTAACTTTTCAGGTGAAATGCACATGGTTTTATTTATGAATGCTCAGAGAGGCTGGCTCAGGGGACTCTTGATGGGTAAGGTTTACCTCTCAGCCAGTATATTTTTGGAGGTGATGGTTGTAACAAAATATGTTCTTTCCCTTTGTTCTTTGGAATAGCAGCACTGCTGTGTACTGGAGGAAATCCCTCTCACTAATAGCCCTAAGCAGCCTTTGCTTTTTAAACTTTATTTCTCCTCATATCTCCAGTCCTCACTGCCACTGAATCTGTGTGCTCTTTGTAAGGCTGGGGCCTTCTGTTGCTGTAGTCCAGACTATACATTTCCATATGTATTTGTGAAAACATTTTTAAAATTAGGCTAATCTTTCAATAGGACTGTCATGGAAAACTGTCAGTTCTTAGAATCCTTTAAATTTGTGTGCTGAGGTTCATTATTTTAAGTTAACAGCATGGCTCTTTGTCTTGTCTTTAAAAGCTGCTTGCACGACTTGAGGGCAGAAGTTCTCTGAAGAATCTTGAACCTTGTCTGTTTGCTGAAGAAGGATCTCCTGTTCATGGTAAAAATGTGTCTTCATCCCATTTATGGAAAAATGTTCATGTAAAAGTGTTCTCAGAGATAAGCATACAAGTTAATTATTTTGCCCTATATCGGAATTTTAATTGTTGATGTAGTTCAATGCAAACTAGATAAAACGGAATAATGCAAAGTCACCCTTCCAAACATTATTAAATAGGTGTCAAAATCTACTTTATGCCTATCAAAACACAGGTGTAGTTGAGTAAATACCAAGCACATTGGTCAGTGTCAGTAGTTTTCCAGCAATTTGTTCTAGAGTCTGTCATTAAACCTCTTTGTTTGTTTTTTTTTAATCAGTGGTCTAGACAACCACCACAAAGTCATAACTGCAGAAATTTGCAAAGAACATGAGGTTCGGTAAATAGCAAAGAGTTCAGTGATACAGAGTTGTCTGAGTAAGTTAGGATAAGGACCATGAGCAAACAGTATTTTTCAATTAAGCCAAGTCATCAAGCCATTCAGTGTTGACCTGAAAAATCCCAAGTATACTTAGAATAGAACTTCATAAACAATTCCATTATGGACATAGGTACTAATTAGTTGAATGAGTTCACAATGTCAAGATCAACATGGCTCAAAGAGACCTTCAGTGAATGAACGAGAATTTCAAATTGGAGAAGTGGGGTAACCCTTCAATGACACCAGTACAAGAAATTTGAAGATCAGAGTTGGATATTTTAATGAAACAAATTAGTGAACTAAATGGAAAATAACACACTATTCAGGAAGTCAGACTGATTTTCCAGATGGTGTGAAATTTCATGAATTTCACAATGGAAGACACAACTCTGATTACACAAGACTAAAAATATATATGAAAAAAGGCATATGAGTGACAAACTGTAAGGATCAGTAGTGAAGTACTACTATTGTGGAATTTATGTACGAGTGAGTGGATTTCATAGGGCAAGTATGTGGCTTCAGTGTTTAGCAGAACACTTGTCTACAGTTTGAATTCCCACAAATATGGAAGGTATAGAAGAAAGAGCAGAAAAAGCAATAAAAAGAATCAGGATAATTAGATGGGAGATGATGCTTAGTCTTCAAACACAGTCACTGTGAGACCCTTTGTGTATTGCTTTGCAGCGCTAGAGAACACATGTGGGCTTTAGCAGTACATGATTCCTTCTTGAAAGTTTCCAATGTGACATGACAATGATAAAAGGCAGAGAAATACTGCTAAGCCAGTGCAAGTAGAGCACAGAAGAATATTTAAATATGAACTGCTGTGTTACAAGAAGAATTAAGGGCCAGAAGTGAAATTGGTGTATGCTTCACAAGACTCTCAAATTCTTAATTTTTGAGAAGATGAGATATTACTGTATTTTTTTCAAAACATAAATATTAAATTATTTTTTAGTCTGGATGTTTGGTATTTTTTAGTCAGCCTTATGCACAACAAACAAATGTTTGAGACTGAACTGGTTATGTACTGGTCAAACAGACTTCAAGATGTTTTCTTGGGGATCACTAACTGCCCTTGCCACAGTCCATAGTGTTACATAATTTCATGTCAAATTATCTGCTTTGCTCTTAAAGCTTTATAGGTTGTTCGTGTCTGTCTGAAGACTGTTCCAGAACCTCAGTTCTAAGATGGCTGGAAACCTTCTAAAATTCATCACTGTGCCAACAGACTCATGGAGCTTTTGAAGCACTTGTATTTTTCTTCTGCTTCCAACAAATGGTATCAATTATTACCCATATTGGTCATGCTTTTTGGCTGACATTAATGAAGCTGCCTAACATATTAGCACAGCCCTTTAGCTGTATATATATATAAATGGACTTCATCTTTTATTACATTTTTCTTTGTGTTTTAATACCACAGTATTCATGTGAACCCATGTGTTATTTTGATGTGTGTTCACATTATTCAGTCTTAAATCCCTGTTGAAGGCCTACCTCTCCATTTGTCATGAACTTGACTTTTAGTGTGTCACTGTGGAATTCTGTAATATGTTGCCCATGAAGTCCATGCTGAGCAGCTCGTCATCTAAAATGCTGTGATTAAAGCAATACAAAGACCTAAATTATGATTTTTTTTCTGATGGAATTGAAACCAAACAAATATATGAAGTTTCAATAAACTATCCAAAGGTTACATTTTAGTTAAGTGTTCATAGCTTGCATGTCAGGGAATTGTAAAATAGGGACAGGTAATATAGGTATTAATGTGATACTCTAACCACTGCTTCTAATTATGATGGACTTGCATATTTAAGAGCACATAAGTACATTAATTACATGCCATTTAAGCTCTTCTGGAATGGAGCAAAAGTGACACAAGCCTTAAATAATCTTCCACTATTGCCAGTCCTATTTCCCCTGTGCTGCTGGCATGAAGGTGTGGGTGTCACTGTAAGGCTCTGATGTTCACCAATTGCATGGACACCCAACATTACCTTGAAATAAATATTAGGCCTTTCTACTTCACTTACAAATGGTATAAATAGTAGTGACAGCTTCTGCACAGTATTGTAAATGACCAGCCCAGGAACTTCAAGGTAGCCTACAATGTGAAACATGAAGTTATTGCTGAGGATTCCAACAGCCTGTTTGTATCTGCAGTGTCAGAAAATAGTTTAACCAGCGTTTGCTGGTGGATTGATTACATAAGGCTCTTCTCATTCAAGACATAACACCAAACTGATGATCAGGACTGAACATAGTGTTTCAGTTGAAAATATATTAATCTTATATAAATATTTACATTTCTTCAGCATCATTTAGTTTAACTTGCATGCCCATTCATAGGAGTGGACTGTTATTCTCTTTAGTCTGCCCATAATGGGCCAGTTCAAGCTGCCCTGAGCCAGGCAGTGTGTTAGGGGACTCCTTAAAATCTAACTCTTGAATTCACCAGTGCTGAATTTCATGTGAAGTCACTCTGCTCATCCATCTCCATCTGTTAAATCTTCACGAACTTAAGTTTTTATTAAACCAATTAGTTTGTCTTCTACATGTTTTGCCAAGCTAATGGAATATTCATCTACTGATATGTTTAATGTCTGCCAACACCAATTTTAATAGAAAAAATTCCCATTAACTTTCTTCCATGTTAAAGTGCTGTTCCTGCTCTCCCTCTCAGCCTGTTCTCATCCTGTGGCAGTATCTTTTTACTAATCCTCCTTTCAAAGTTGTTTTGACATTAATGGATGATACTAGTCTTGATTACTCAGTTTCTTCTGTGACCTATTGTCAGTGTGTCAGAGGCTTCTTGAAAACGTTGCTGGCCTCACTTCCTCCTTTGCTGTGTCATGGTTTGTCCTCTCTGATCCAGAGAAATGAATTTCCCCTCTTATCTTACTGCAACAGCCTGGTTGCTAATTCAATGAAACCCTACATTTATAGATGTTGCTATAAATGGCTCCTGTTTTGCACCCGTTCTTCTTGTGGGCAGCCTCTTGGATAATCAGGAAGGCACAGAAATCCTCGGCTCTCTTGAGGTTTTCTTGCAGTCCAAGTTGCTACTGTTTTCAGAATAACTCAAGTGTCTTGTTCAAACTACAAGGCATCTGTGTATCTCTTTCAGCAATGTCGAACAAACTTCGAGGGGTGCTTGGCTGTCTTGCTGTTCACATTTATAAACCACCACCACAAAAACCTCTGAAAATTATTTTTGTCATTCAACTTAGAATTTTTACTTAAATAAGTTTTATTCATTCTTCCAATAAAAAAACTCATCCAGTGTCATTCTGCAGCACACAGACATCCTGCTAGAATGTCTTCAAACATTTATTCAGCAAGCATTCTTCAATGCATGTCTTCAAGCATTTTTTTCCCAGAATAATTTTTGAGTCCAGCAGGTCATATTTTGCTGTAAAGGCAGGTGAAGCAGTCTATTGCCTGCTGACCTCACTTAGTTACTAGTCTGGATTCAGAAATGCCAGTCAGGGTGGCAGAAGTTTTGTGCCACAGCCAGTGGCAAAAGATACACTTAGTTCTTTATCAAGAGCTGCCTTACGCAATTGTTATAAAATACTGCAAGAGACAAAATATGAGGGAAGGACCTACCCAGCACTTTTAGGAGGAGTTCTTCCAAGCTGGTATCTCAGCCTGCCAGGGTGTGGTTATGTCTCTGGCACAGGCTGTGTGACAGCAGAGCCACTGGCGGCAAGTGTCAGAGTTGGGCACTGCGACCTCTGGACAAGAAGAGAAAATAAAGACTTATGTCCCAGGACGTGTAGTTATCTTTCAGAAGTGAGGGAGCCATTCAGAACAGCTTACTAAGGGCTTGGGAGACAATCAAGGTTTTTAATAGATTTTAAAGTATCAGAAATTCATATAAATGGTATTTCTAAGTGTTACTGAAATGGGCAGATTTGTCACATCAGGTGTAAATTGCTTTTAACACTTGCAAAGGGAGAAGAGCTTGGTTTCTTCCCTACCATCCTCCTCCCCTGATCGCAAACTACATCTTGATGTTGTAGGCACTTGTGAATGAGGACATCCTCTGGAAGTTGAGCAGTGGCTTGAAAAACCCTGTTAACTCAGGCAGGCACAAACATGTTTGAGGAAAGTTGCAGTTAATTCTCTATTCTCACGTCCCGCTATGGAAAGCTGTTATGCCATTTGCACTTGCCAAGGCCCTGGAAATCTCTCACCTTCCTGCAATTACAGCTGTGTGATTCTCCTTACTGCATGTGGTTACTCTTCTGCCTATAAAATCCAAAATATCATAAATATGTAATCCAGTTCCCAAAATTAGAAATTTATAAAGAGCAGCTAATAAATTAAGTTTTTCTAGGGTCTTGCTCTGATAAAAGACATCAGAAGACTTTGGATAAAGCTTTAGAGTATCTTGCATTCACATCCAACGAAAGAACTGGTTTCCTAATGAAGCGTGATGCTGTTTTTAATTAACATTTTAAATTTTTATGATACGTATTTTATGACCCACATGAATGAGTTAATTAGGCTGAATCCTTTTGCTTCAGACAGAGGTGGAGTTGAAGGAATCCCTGTGCCTCCTTTTTCAAAAGAAGCAGTTTCACATTATTATCACCACAGTAGACTATAAGTGTCAAATAAACTTACTGGTATTCTCTTCAGCAGTTGCAGATTCATGTAGGAATCTTGTGACATGCAGCATGTGACATCTGTGTGAAATGACCTCTAATATGTCATTTTTTTTTGTTTTGTCCTTTATTATTTCTTAATTGTGTGTGCATAGTGTAGATGGTTTCTTAGCCACTTTTGTGTAACAGCTTCCTCTTCTGCCTTTATCTGCCTGTAATGATATAGATGAAATCCAGTTGACAACCTTTTATTGGTGGAAGTCTCCTAGGTGGTGCTGGCAGATGCTTTCAACCTTTGTTCACAGTTGATTAACTTCACTTTAGGGGCCTTTCTTGAAAACTGAAATATCTTTTGGTAGATACTAACCAGGATTTAAAGAGTTTTATGAATGTCAAATAAAATGTGTTTCCCAATTTGTGGAATAGTGAGTATTGGTTTAGAAAACACTGAAAACCAACTCTGGGCTGTAAATGCTCTTACCTGACAATGTGCTGCTTTGTTTTTGGACAGGAGATGTTATTGAATTCCATGGCCCAGAAGGGACGGGGAAAACAGAAATGCTTTATCACGTAATAGCCCGCTGCATCATTCCCAAAGCAGAAGGAGGACTGGAAGTAGAAGTCATGTTTGTTGACACAGATTACCATTTCGATATGCTCCGCCTGGTCACTGTTCTTGAGAACAGGCTGGCACAAGGGACAGAAGAAATGATAAAGCAGTGCCTGGGAAGGCTCTTCCTTGTAAGCTGCAGTAGTAGCACTCAGTTACTCCTCACTCTCTACTCTCTAGAAAACCTGTTCTGTGCTCACCCTTCGCTCTGTGTTTTGCTTTTAGACAGTTTATCAGCTTTTTATTGGATAGACAGAAGCAACGGAGGGGAGAGTCTTACCTTGCAGGAGATGAACCTGAAGAAATGTGCTAACTTCCTTGAAAAGCTTGTGACACAGCACCACTTGATCCTCTTTGCTACAACACAGACACTAATGCAGAAATCTGCAAACTCTGCAGAAAGCTTTTTACCTTTAAAACTTCCACATGAAACTGATACAGACTACAGACCATATCTCTGTAAATCATGGCAGCAAATGGTAACGCACAGGATATTTTTCTCAAAGCAGTGTAATTCTGGCAACAGCAAAGGTTTTACTGTAGTTTCTTGCCACCTCAAAAGAAACCAGATAGTAAAACGTTCATTTAGTGTTGCAGAATGTGGAGTTCAGTTTTGACATCAGTTTATTTTGTAAATGTTTATCAAATCCTGGTGCTTAAGGCCTGATTAGGTCTAAGTACCTTCTAGTAACTTTTCAACTAGCTGGTTGTTGCTGGGTGATTAATAATTGTTGTCATCATTTTCTTGAAATTCAGTGAAGGACAGGGAATTGTAAAATTTTTGCATTACTTCAGCAATTCCATCCAAACTGTAAAGGAATGTTGACATTATTTGTTTGTGCTTAATCAAGAAAATGGTAACCAAAGACACATTAAAGTCCTAGTATCCTTCAGCAGTCCGTGTGGTCAAATGCCTGTTGGAATTTCTGGGTCTTGCTGCTTTACACTCCTTCTCTTCCAAGCTCCAGAAGTAGGAGCCTACTTGTCTGTGGCAGAGGTTGCAAAGAGGCCAGAGATTATGCTTTGTAAACATTGGCCTTGCTTTATTCCCTGTAGCTTTGGGCATAAGAAATGCCGATTTTGCTTGAAGAAGAGGATTCATTTTCACAGCCTATTAAATAGTGATGATCCTGACTGTGCTGCTTCTTCTGGATCTCAGCCTCTCCATTCACATTAGCAGGTGCTCAGAGGAGCAGGGATTGCAGGTGTTCTGACCCTTACAAACATCTGGTATTGAAGAATCTTCAGCTATTAAAGAAATAGAGGCCTGGTTTCGATAGCTGAAGGAAAAGTAAAGACGCAGCTCTGGGTACCTGTGAGTTTGTGCTGCATGCAGCAAACAGTTTAGTTTTTGGAAATAATTGAGTGCAAGTTACGGGTTATTTGGGGAGTGGAGGTTGTTTTTTTGTTGATTTTCATTTTTTAAAATGATGCACAGACTTTTTTCTCTGCCCTTCCTCATTATTCCTTCCCACTTCTTTCCCTTCCCCACTCTATCTAAGAAATCCAGGAATGCCACGCTTCTGGTCTTTACCAATACGTATTTGCCACATGTAGAACATTTGTGTGCAGGATTTGGCATGTAACATGTTGCAATTCTGGCAGAGAAGATTCAGAACTTATGAGAAATGCCCTACAGTTCTGGCAAAGAACACCACATTATTTATGAACCTAGAGTGCCCTTTGAAAGCTTCAAAGTACTTTACAAGAAAGAAAATTGCACACAGTACATTATTTAATACAAAAACTTACATTAGCTTACAAATGCAAATTACTCAAACAAGGGGGAAATACTTCTCACAGCGATGTTTGTTCAGTCATGTTGCACAGCACGTTTTATAGTTTAGATTGAAGAGATTATTAACAAAAATGCATATTAAGAAGAAGTATCTAGCTCAGTATCTTTTTGAGGAAGATTCCTTAAAAACTCTGTTGTGAGACACTTACCTTTGAATTTCCTGACTTGTGAAGCAGCTTTTTCAAGCTGAATGTATGTCTGGAGTCCCAGCTTTGTATAGTTCAGTTAACCTCTTGGGTTCCGCTGTGTCTGTTCACAATGAGTTCAGTTTAATTATTCTTTCTGTGGGAAAACTTGCTTTTTTCCCTTCTCATTTTAAACCTTCCATCTCGTCACTTCTTCATGCCATCAGTTCTTTTACTCTGACACACAAGCAAACTTTGCCTTTTCAACATCTCCCCAGAGCTGATGATTTTATACAATGTCACTTCATTTGTGCTTTCTCATCCATCAGCACCAATATGTATTTTATTTCAAAACCTGCATAAGTGCACGAATGCATGAAAAAGTATAACAAGCATTCAGCCTAGAGTGGACCCAAATTAGATAGTTTACCATGAGTAGACACTTCCACTGTGAATTATGATAAAGGGCATTATTGAATTTTTTTGTAAAAAAGAATGGGAAATTTCAAGTAGAACTAGAGAACTTTAAAATCTGTAAATTCTAGGTCTATGTCATTTCTACAAGAAAAAAATCAAAAACGAACACATTCCATTTCCATTGGAGAATACAGCTCTACTGATGATTAACTTCTTCATAAAATCATACTTGCTAAAGAATATTCTTGAGAAAAAAAACAATGGATGTGTTCTGGCATTCTCATCTGGGAAAAAAAAAAGCTTTTATATTATTCACAATGTCATTTGTATTTCGCATTGTACTGTAAAAGAAATGCCTAAATTGAAATGAAGCCAAAGTTCAAGTTGATCGAAAAGAGCACCTCAGAAAATTTTGAAATTTCTCACTTTTATTTTTACTTTGAACGCTGACAGATTTTTTTAATTCTCTGGTAATTGTAATATTCATGCTCTGCACATTCATTTTAGCTGTACAGCAAGACTGGGTTTCTGAGGTGCTGAGCATCTGCATATCCCTGTAATGCTGCAGGAGGGATAGGCAGTACATAATCTGGGAGTTCACTGACCTCATCATCCTGTGCCAAAATTATGCCATTTGGAAAAATGAACCTTTAGGATACAAATCTCAGAAAGATGCAGTGATAAAGAACATGGCAAGCAGCAATTTTGTTTGTACCCTAATGGTCTATGGGTATTAAACATGGGGTTTGCCATTTTTAAGTGGAAAATTTTCTCAAAATTGTGTACTGATCGTAGTTAGTGGAGACTGTAGTCCATCCTTGTGAGCCAGGAACAGTGTATGAAATGTAGCATTATACCTGGAATACTCTGTTTCATGCAGATCCTCCTCTTACACCTAGACTGAGGTACCACCCTGTCTCCAGCCCACCCCTGTCTCACCTGGGGTGCCCTCAGCTGCTGCAGGGAGGTGCCCTGTCCTCCCAGGGAGGAAGCACATTTCGGGTTAGCAGGTCTGGTTTAAATCAGCTCTGCAGAAGAGCATGAAATACATATATTCCTGAACTCTGATTTAACCAGGTATTTCTTGGAAAAGAAAATCCTTTTATGTCAGTGCCATTGTTCTTCAGCTCAGGGTGGTATTATTAAGGCTTTTGTAGGCACAGGAACTTTTTACATTCCTTAGAATTTTGTTTGTTGTTTCATATGCAACATGGAATTAAAGCAGCAAGCTTGAAATAAAGAGGAACTAGTTCACCCTTTCCCCCATTCTTTTCATAATGAGAGGGCTTCTTAGCAAAACCAAATTAAGGTATTTTGCAGGTTTTATATTTATTTTCTACTAAACTGGTATTTCTATGGACACCTGGAAAGAAAATGTTGAGTTTTGTATTCAGTTAAAAGTGCTTTGTCTTCCTAGGCTTTTTATAGAGCAAATAAAATACAAATAACAGTTTGCTTGGTTTAAGTTTGCACTTGCACATAAAATTCAAGTTTCCTTTTTCTTATGTAACTAATCTCAGAAACTTAATTTTCCCTGGAGCTTGGAAATGGCAGAAGATAAATGTTCTCCTGTGGAAACATACCTGCAGTTGTATTTTTGTTGGAGAGTAATGGACAGAGGAAGAAGAAATACCACTTTGATGGCAGCTGTATAGAAGCCTGTGTCTGAAGAGGAACATGACTTTTTACTTTTCTGTGGCTGCTCTAATAAAATGTCTCTTCAACCTCTTTATTCAAATGTACTTTTGATATGTAAATACTATACTGGGACAATGGACAACATCATTTTGCCATCACCAAGCCTGATGCCAAACTTAACACTCACCTCAGGATAAAGCTGTGCCACAGCACCAAACTCCAACTGATGGAGGAAGTTACAGTGAATTCTCACCTGTGTAAAAGCTGCAGACAGGTGCAGTGTGTCCAACAACTACAGAGTAGCACAGGACTCCTACATTTTCTAAAGAAGGGGAGGCACTGGAAGGGCTTGGAAGACTTTGGCAATGGAAAAAAGTTTCAGACAGGTATAGGAACATGAGTACAATGCATATGCAATACAATGATCTGGATGGAGAACTGATGCCCTGCAGCAGTCTCTGAAATCAAAGGTCTGGCCAGCCCTGTGCGTGAGAGAAGACAGCAGAGTGGCACTGGGCTATGAATAACATGGAGTGTGACAAAAGGGCCCATGAACTGTTCACAGACCTGTCTGGCATGGTAATAACTTTCAAAGAGAAGGTTGACTGGAGTGGACCTATAGGTTCCCACCTGTGAATGTGAATTCCACTATGTAGATGCTTTATATCTTCTTTATAATGAAAATTTATAAAACTCTGCTGCTCTGGACCCAGGAGGAATTAAATGTAAAAACAGACTTCTTATTTTATGTTGGGGTTTTTTCCCCTCCAGCTCTAGGCACTTTCCCAACAGTCAGCAGTTAGGTCCAGAGCACTCTTGCAGCTTTCTGTGGCAGGAGCAAGTTTCACTGAAAGTGAGTCGTTCTCTCCTTTGCTGAGGGTTTATGTACACTCTTTATTACTAGCACAGATTGGGCTACCCAGACAGGGAAGCTTGAACCCATGTGACACATCAGTGTAAGTGGTAAGTAGCTGTGGAGGCTTGATTTTGTTGGCAATTAGGAGTCACGTCACATTTGAGTAGATGATTTTGAAGAAACAGGGCTGTGACTTCGTTTGGGAAAAGTCTGGCACTCTTCCCTCTGCTTTCCCACCCTGCTTTGCATGGTGCCCCAGCCAGCTGGTCGTTGTACCTGTGTGGGCCTCAGTGCTCCAGGATAGCGGTGACAAGATGTCACCGCCTTGCCAAATGCTGGTGAACAGCCATGTTTGGATCTTGGCACTCTCCTTCTGCAGGAGTTGGCACAACCACTAGAGTTAATTTAAACCTTTTGCCAGCTTTCTTTCTCATACATCTCGCTGGGCCTGTGCTAAAGACCTCCTAGCCGTGGGGGAGATAGGAAAGAGAAGAAATCTTGGGTTTTGAATATAAGGACAAGATTTTAGGCCATTGCTCCAAAAAGAGGCTTAGGTGCTTCTTCTCCAAAAGAACCTAAGCAAGGCTGTGAGGTTCCTGCAGTGGCAGACAGAAGTCAAGGCCCCAAGGTGGCTTGGTAAAGGTCAAGGAATGGACTCTACATCTCCTGTGAAGGGATGAATAGGAATTTTGACTTAGAATATCTGCACACTAACACTGCTGATGGAGAAGACCGTGCTGTGGTGGGCAGTGCTGCCTCTGAGGCACATCTCAGGCTCCATCACTGACCATTCTGTCTCCATCCCAATATCTCTGTGAGGAGGAAAGTGAGAGGGGAGGGGGTTGAGAAAAGGGGAGGCTGTTTGAGAAACTCCTCAAGGCTTTGCTGAGGTATGGGAAACAGGAGAGCAGTTCAGTCATCAAAAGCTGGCAGGCAAAGGGCGCCATTTCTCTCCAGAGCCTGTAGAAGAACGCCCACAATAGCAAAGAATGGCTTAGCTAAAACCAGGATACTCTCAAAAGGTCAGGGGATTGCAGGAGCAGCCTGCAGCCACCATGAAGACCTGGCTGGAGAGGAGATACCACAGGAGCTGCTGTTCTGCTCCTCCAAATTCCCGTGAGCTTGTCATGGTGGACATACTGCCACTGGAAGCTCATGTCACAACTGGAGATGGGACACCAGTCAACCCCTTCTGGGACACAGGAAACTGGTGGGAAGCCGCCCTGTCCCCATGGCTGCTAAGCAATCTTGCCCGTGATGAAGAGCATTCACTTACAAGGTCATGGCTAAACTTTACCTCATCCTTTATTTTAATGCCTTAACTTAGTGGCTCTGCAGTGATACTACTGGCACTGCTTGCATTTCAATTACCATATGCATCAGTAGCACTTTCCTGACAATAAAATCACATTTTGTGAAATTATACAGGTGCTTGTATTTTCACCCATCAGAAAAAAAAGTGATGCTTTAAAAAAAATTTATGAATCCCCTAAGAAAATGCTATAGACCAGTTGCATAGGCAATGAAGTTACAGAAGCCAGTAGGGCCAGGAATTTGAATAGCCCACACAGTTAAAGGAAAGGGCTCACCATCTTTAAAATCCATGGAACCATTCCAAATATGATTATTCTGCAAGCCTGTTCACAACAATTCTTGCAGGCTGACACTACATGCCCCTTCACATTGATTGTATGGCCTGCACAAGCACTCTGAGCTTATTAAGCCTGAAGTCCCTGCTGCAGATAATAACTTAGACATTTCAGTCCCTCGAGCAGACACAAAAAAGTACTTACTAGCACAGTTGTCAATTTTGTGGAAATGTCCTGTGGGATTCTGTAAGTATCCTAACAACTGGCTGAGCTCTTTCCTTTGCTCCCACAGGTGTGGTTAAATCAAGGAGCAGTCAGTGCTAGCTGGAGGCAGGCAGGGCTCAGCTGCCTCGTGCCTGCCAGAGAGTGTCCATGACCCATTGCTGGCTGCTAAATGCTCAGGAATGGTTGCATCTCCCACCACGGCAGAGGAGTCAGTGAGGCCCCCCCGACTCAGAAGGGAAATCCAAATATGCCTGATTTTCACTATGCTACAGTAGCAAATCAGCCTTTCTCAGTGGTGGAAGTGGGAACTTCTCAGGTCTTTGCTGGTTGCAGATCGGCTCACACTGATGTCAGTAATTCACCCCTGTGACTGAGCACCACAGCATAGCCTGAAGGAGACTCACTTGGGGGCACCTGCTGGGAGGTCCAGCATGGCTCCTGGACCAGAGCACTGCTCCTGGCATCCTTCCTGGCACAGGGAGAGCTGGCTGTGCTCCCCTCTAGAGTGGCGCAATGCTCACATGTGGTGGCAGTGACTCCCAAACACTGTCGCAGAGTACAGACACCACTAAAGGAAACCCTTGTCTCTCATTCTGATCAAATTCCATAGCTCTGCTCATGGCTCTGCTCTGGTGGGATCTCGTGCCTGTGTTTTGTGTCAAAGTCACTTCTGTTTTGTAAAGAAGCTCAAGTGGTTTTCCTGCTCTGAATGAAGAACAGAGGTTGCATCCACCAGTCTCGGTGACACTTCACCCACCCTCATGGCTGTCTGGCTGTGAACCAAATAGTAAGGAAAAAGAGCAGCATAACAGAGGGTCAAAGTTACAAAGCAGGCTTTTCTCTTTGCATTGGTTTGGGTTTTATTGTTGCTTCTAATAGCTCTTCTAGGAAACAAAATTGCCCAATACTTCCTTTTCTGGTAAGACAGAGTATGTGTGGTATCCTACCCCAAAGACAAGAAAAGAACATTCTCTGGGTTTACTTTTTGAACTAAAAACATACTCTGGTTTGGGCTGTGCATTCCTCAACACAGTGCTGCTCCACTCATGGATTGGTCAAAGATACCATGGACAATGGGAAAAGTAGGAGGGAGCGCTAGAACACAGAGCAGGCGGCGCTGCAGGCAGGTGTTTAAATGAACTCACTGGGTATGAAGAAAATTCTGCAGACCTGAAAGCCAAAAGTCAAACTCTGAACTATTCCTTCTGAATTTGCACTTTTACATGTACAGCACAGCTGAATTAGGGCCTGAAGATCATAAAAATGGAGACAGAGAATAACAAGGCTGGTTTTGTAGGTCTTTTGATCCTACAACCTGTTTTCTTCAAGAGCAAGGTTTAGCTTCTAGGAAAATAAAGGTGGCACAAACAAAAGTGCTTTCTGTTAGGACAAGAAATCATCAAATACCAGTGCAAAATTTCAAAACCTGCTGAATTATCAGTATGTAGAACTGTTCCTGGCTACTCTGGATGATTTCAGTGTCACTGTTGTCCTGTCATTTATATGAAGCCAAAACCATTATATTTGGGAAGCAGGTAGGCTTTCTCCAATACCAATTCAGTATAATTATGGGGTAGGACATACTAAAACTAAATTGTTAATTCATACACAGACTAAAACATATATTTAGCTGCCACCAGGATTCTTGTGAACAACAGCAACACAGAAGGACAGAAGGAATTTCATCTTGCAAAGCCATCATGACACGAAAGAGGACATTCAAAGGCAATGGAGAAATCCTTTTGTTTAATGAAAACTGAATGCGAGGTACATTTTCTTACACTGTGGTCTCCTGTCTCAGCTCTCCTCCCTGTCTGAAACACTGTGCCAAAGCTCAAGCAGTAAATCTCCCCTTGCCAAAAGAAGCCTGCTGGAAACCAGAATAAATAAAGTAGAGACTGAATACAATACTGGAGTAGAGACTGAAGCCTCATCTCATTTTGGATTTTCCTTGTTTCCCCACAGCTTTCCTTCTCACCAGTTAATTGGTCTTGATACTGAAAAGCAGATCTGGATAATCCTGGGCAGGGTGACATTAGGTTTTGAATACAGAAGAAAAGAGAGGTCAGAGCGTAGTCTTGATACAAAGACCCAACCCCACCCCAACCCTGCAAAACTGTATAAAAGCCTTAAGTACTCCTGAATAAGGAATTGCTTTTTTGCAGACTTTCAGCTGATGGTCTTGTTCGAGTACTCATTTTTAATTCATCAAAGGAAACATAGATGATGGTTGAGGATGTGACTTGCCCAGGCTTCTGCCATGAAACAGGAAAACTTAAAGGTCTGTTTTAAGATGTTATAACAAACACAGGTCTAAGAGGCTTGAGTATAGGGCAGCTTTGCCAAACATGTGGCCTTTGGCTTTTAATGGTTTTGGTTGTGCTGTAGGCTGCATTCATGTTGTTCTCCAACCACCAGTTCATGTCTCAATTTTGCTTATTTGCTGGAAGTTTGTGTAGCTGACTTTCCCAAACAGGCCATGGTAACTCCAGAACAACCTATAGATTTAAATGCTAATGACTACAGCATAACCTGGACAATAAACCTATCAAGAACAATAATGTGAAGAAACAGCTACAGACAATAAAAATAAAAACATTTTCCATGTGAATATTAAAAATAATTATGGGCTAACAGCTAACAGAATTCTTGCTAGCCCAGGTAAGCTACTGCTTGAATGAAAATTCATTACTTATGAACAGACTCGGGATGTCTTGCTCATAACAGACTGCTCAAGTAATGTAGAGCCTGTTCATTTTTATCCATTCCCTTTGTCAGGCCCCAATGGAATTGTTTAAGTTGGACTTAGCACAGAAGCCACCAGCAGAAATGCACTGAGTGTGCTGCTCTGTTGGCAGGACTCGAGGTTGTCAGCGCAATGAAAGGATCTCAGCCACACAACCCAAGTTAAACTTGCCTTCTGCCAATCTGCCACATGCTAAATTCCAGTAAATTGCTTAATTAACGTAACGAAAGCAAACTGCACTCCAGTCTGCTCTGTGGGTCGCTGAAAACACCCTCTCAAATATCTTCAATTAAAACCTGTCCTTTAACAGTGTGGCCTATGTTTATCTGTTCCTAAGAGCTCCTATGTGCACACATCTTGTAAATTTTTCTATTCCATTGTACAGAAAGTACTTCTGGTTAACTATTTTGGTAGCCTCATTTATATTCCCTATTTCTAGAAAGGCTCATGCATATGTTTAATGCATGAATAGTTCCAGGGAAGTCAACGGGAAAATTTATACCTTTAAAGTTAAGGGTGTGCATACATCTTTACAAAGTGAAAATGGACTTTTCATCTACACCTCAAGGTTTCCTTCAGCTGTGTCTGCCAGAACATACATAACTGAACCAGACTTCCAACACTAATCCATTATTCCTCCACCTAGAAACTTGAAATCCACCATTAACTCTACCATCATTATATATGGCTGTCTTCCTTTTTCCTGCTTCTTTCCCAAATTACTCAGAACATGGGGCATGAAAAAATTACTGTGGTGGCTAGGAAAGCACATGCACAGGCAGAGCCAGGTGGTGCTGGCTGGAGAAGGACATCAGGCCATGCTGACAGTGGCTGTTGTCTCACATTGTGATTCTGAGGCCTGTAGAGGTATCCACAGGCTCGATGCACACAGGCGAATGTCCTGTTCCCAGCCTGTGATGACTGGCACTCTCTTCCACCTTGTTCTGGCTCAAAATCCATGATCTGTCCCCAGTCCCCTGTCCCCTGTACTCTCCATGCCTCTTTCCCACCAAACACATCAGTCATCTTGTTGATGGCTTAGAACCACACTGGTGTTTTTGGTATGTATGTTCCACTCAGGGAAAAATCCAACAAAGTGTAATAATCTGTGTAGCAGAAAAAAAGTAGCTGCATTTTATCTCAGTTTATTTTCCTCTACTACAAGGACAGGCCAGTCAAAGACTCCATGGAGTAGAAAAGTGTGCTCAGTTGAAAAGCACAACTCCTGCCTACATGACGTTAAACTATCAAATAGAAACAACATTTTTTGCTTGGTGATTGCATTCCCTCCCACTCTCACACAAGCCAAGAGGAGTCTCTTGTGTTTACAGCCAGAGAATGGGAGAGAAGCACTGGGCTGGTCTTGGCTCAGCTCAGTTTTTTGTTTGTGTTGGACACATGATGACACTCCCCTCTTCAGATCCAAGGTCCTGAAAGCAATTTGTTTTCGTTTAAAACCAGAAAAGGCCGTGCTTTCTTACCAGCACACACGCTGGGGAAGGCTGACAAAGCAGCTGCCTGTCCTTGTGCCTCAGCAGAGGAGCTGGAGCTCCCATGGCTCCCACCCAAATCTCAGGCGCGTCAGAAAAGTATAACCACAAACTTTCCAACCTTTTGCGATCGAGCCAGCAATATTCCCGGTTTGGCAACTACAACTCTCAGCTGTCAGCCTTACTGGGCTGCATCAGAGCCACGTGGACACAGGGAGCTGCTCACACAGCCCAACTTGCAAGACCGGTGCCTCAATTTGTCATGCTCATATAATAAATCAATTTGTTTCCTTTAACTAGGGGTTAGTCAGCAAACCCTCACTCATGCTTTTCTTGTACAGTAAGTCTCACTTCCCTGTAGGATTTGTGTGAATGTGACCTAACCTTTGCTTTAGGAGAAGCAGTGAGATGAGGTTGGTTGGTTGGTGAATGCCCCCACCCAACAAACACCTGATTTTTCTACCCACAATGAACAGCTGTTGGACACGTAGGTCTATGCTGTGTCCTATAGAGTGTGGTGTAGGGAAGGGATGATGTCCTCCAAGCCAGGCTGACCTGGATGTGATGTGGCTGAGCAGCAGAGCATTTCACCCCCAGCCCCACTGCCACCCCTGGTCCGTGTCCTGGGGGCATGTGGAGGCTCTTTGTTCCAGAACAGTATGGGACACTTTCCCACTGAGCCAGGGGAGATCCTGTCTGTCCTTCTGGACAAACAGGTTGTTGTGTTAAACAGGAGAGGCTTATCAGTGCTGGCATCTCTCAGTCTGCCCCGGCAGGGCCGTGTGGGAGGGCTGGTTACCAGCACCAGCAAAAGTGGCTCCTTGTAGCCCCCTTGGCCCCTCTGGCCCCACTTGAACCCTGCTTGAACTCAGGTTCAGGCGAGAGATTTCGCACGTGGTTCAGCGTGGGGCTTGGAGCAAGAGGACAGTGTCAGCAGCAGATCCCCCAGCACTGTTCCTCCCCAGCTCTGCCTGATGGACTGCAAAATCTCCAGCCCCATGTGCTCAGCCTGCCTTGTCCAGCTGTGGGAGGAATTTCAGCTGTGGAATAATTTCGCCGAGGAAGTGTCTATCCATGAATTAATGTCTCTAAGAACTAATTATTGGGTAAACTGTATAAACAGTCCCTGGAGTGCCTCTTCAGTACTCAGCTTTTGGGCTTCAGAACAGACAGAGCAGGCAAGAGGATTTTCAAAGGATGCTCTGTCTGGGCAAGCGATGATGTAGGTGACTCAGTGGTTTTCCCTCTCACAGCCTAAAAAGACAGAAAGGTCCACAGTGGTCATTTGGGGTGAAAATTTATAGCTTATTAATTAAAAAAGAAGGAAAAAAAAGCCGTTTCTAGGCCAGATCATAGATTCTAGGCTGCCATCCAATGTCAGAAAATGTTCCCCTCCCAGCAGGGGATCCAGGCTAAAAGGTTATTTAATACTTTCTGGTTGATTTTCTATTTGGAATAACTGCCTTAAATGATTGGTTTTGGCCTGAGAAACTGTTTGCTTACCTGGCACCTGAACTTCAGTGATAAACTTTAATGTCCTCCTCTGAGTATTCCCATAGCACACAAAGGAGGCTTCATGCAGTCCCACTAGCTATAAATCTGACCTTTCTTTAAAAAAAAATCTAAATCAGATGTTGTTCATTATCTTTTCCAACTCCTATCTACCCATGAACATCCAAAAGTTTTAAAAGCCCTGCTTAAGCAGGTCTCCACTCCATTGACGGAATATCCTTTAATATTTTATAGCTCTGACTTGCACTTCTAAAAGTACTAATTAATCTCACTAGATAAAAACTGGCAAAAAATGGCACAAGTGAGAATAGCTCCATCCTTCCTCACAGCAATCGTGTGCCAGTTCATCTTGGAGCATGTAATGATTTACTGTAATAGTTTTAGGTCCGTAATGGGGCCAATAACTGGCATCTGGAAGCTGTGAGGCTCTTTCCCAATGGATGCCATTCACATATAGTTATTTAATTAATTAACAGCTCCACTACCATAAGCCAGTGAAGACTCCATTAAAGTTCTTTTTTTTTTTTTTTAAATATCTTCCAAAGTAAGAACATATGCTGCACACTGCTTTTCCCTTGGAGAGTGCTTAATGTTGCAACCTGTTTATCTTATGACTGATTTTCAAATTCCACCTTAACCAGCTGCTTTTTGCTCGACTTTGGGATTCAGCAGAGACTGAACTGCTGAGTGCTCAGCAGGAGCAGCAGAATAACATTCTACCTGCATGTGCTCATTCCTGAGCAAGGTGCCAAACCCCTGCAATGGCTGTCTGGCTGCCTCTGTGCTCTTCCCAGACTGTACATGTGATGCACTTTCACTTGCCCATTTTCTCTGCTGAAAGAAAAAAAAATTAAAAAATAAAAAATCAAGGTGTGGAGTTCATTTGGAATAAGCAAAATATCAGTGGGAAAATGAATCCCAGCAGACATTGGAGGGAGTTGGTCAAGTTTGTAAAATGCATTTGAGAGCTCAGTCCCATGTGAAATGTGGAAAAGCCATCAGGGGCCGTAAAGCCTCAGCAGGGATGGGTTTGGTCTGGTAACAGTGCCAAAGGATTTTGCTTCCCAAACGAGGATTCCTACTTGTGAGGTGCAGTTAAATGCAAACCAGGTCCTGTTGGGTGCTGTCCTGCAGTGGGGTGAAGGGCTCATCCATGAGCCTCCATCCTCCTGCAGGGAGCTGAAGTAGGAGATAAGAACAGCTTTCCCTGGCACTGGCCGGGCAGAGGCACGTGCAGTGTGCAGCTCCAGCCTGGTGCCACGCAGCACGCAGGATCTGAGCAGCTGCCCCAGAAGGACGTGGGAGACATGGAATTGGAGAAGCTGTGACAGGACATGATTGTCATTTAACAGTGGCTGCCTAAAGTGAGCCCTGCTAACGTGGCAGGGCACAGCGTGAGCTCCCTGGTACTGGATCGTGATATGTAGGACATGTCAAAAGTTACATAATCCCTGATGCAGAATCCTTTTCCCTGGCTGTAATGTGTTGTGTCATTCCTCCTCCTGCCCTCCCTCCCACTGGTCTGCAGCACAGCTTTCTGCTGTTTTACTGGGGTGTGCTGCAAGGTCTGGGAAAAACAGCAGTGTCCTGGAGCAGCTGTCACCCAGAGCCCTTCAGCTGGTGCCTCACCCCTGTGATCCACCATGGATCATCCAAGGGCTGCCAGAAACCCAGGAGAAGCCAACAGGAGCTGGGTTTGATACCATTGGGAGAGATTCAGGTTTGCTCTGCCCAGATGTCAGGTGTGGACAGTGAAGAGCCAGTCCTTTTAACTGTGACATCTCGTGCTCCTCCCTAGCTAGAGCCCCAGGCCTGACAAGCCTGAAAGTTCAGCACCCAGCTCACTTCCAAGTCCATCGGGGCTCTGAAATTGCTCTTCAGCCTAAACCCCCTGAAACAACCAGTCTGTCCAGGCTGCTGGGTCATGGCAAGACCTCCTGGCAGGTCTTCCTCCTTCCAGAAGGTAACAGCAGATGCTGCTGCCTCGCAGAGCAGGGGCTGTACAGGAGGTGGTTCCCACTTTCAGTTGCTTAATGGTCAAAGCACTCTCCTGGAAGGATTACATGGACCAAGAGTCTTCTCCTGTAAAAGGACATTCAAACATGCATTTCCCACTTTCCCCAGCATACCTCAGCCCCTGGGATAATGCACCCAGTCCCTGGGATAATGCACTCAACTGGAGGAAGAAGGGACACTCTGCGTTCACTAATGCTTGTGTCCGTGTGACCTGTAATCTGCACAAACTCCATCAGAAGTCCCTGAAGCAGAGGCCAGAGCTCAAGATCTCTCCTCCCAGGAGACTGCCATAACCAATAGGCTATGCAAGGTCACCTCAGCTAACTTCACCAGTATGCAGGTACCTACGTGTCTCCTATAGGCATCAGGAAATCAGGCATTTCCTGTCCTGAGACAAATATCCCGAGTTCCTTTTCCTCTCCACTGGCTTTACATGGAGCCTAGGGTGACTAACACAGTCTTTGAAGTCCAGCTGTTCAATATCTTCATCAAGGATGATGAGTCCTCCCTCTCATCCCTCCAACCCTTTCCTGTCTTCTCTTTCTATCCCAGTAAACCTTCTGTGATGCTGCAGCTCTGACAGGAAGACCTGGGAGCACAGAGTTATCCTAATCCCCTGCAGAACTGCCAAGGTTCAGGGGCTGGAAGGCTCACCATGGAGCTGTGGGCTCGAACCATCTCCAGGAGCTCTCCTGTGAACCAGCATCCCCCAGCAGAGGAGGTTCCTCACATCTGGTTTCCTTTCCCAGTTTATTTTAATAGGCAAGACTGACCATTTCTTGGTTCTGCACAACACATGCTGTAGACACCTATCTTCTGCAAAGAATTGTAAAAAATATTAATTAATATGGTAATTAATACCCCATGGGTACTTTGTGCTTTTGTGGAAAGCAAAGCAACTATAACCCAGTTTGACTGGCTGTTCTGTTTTACTGATTTGTCCTGCTCTACTACTTCAATTAATATCCTCTTTAAATGTGATTCAGGCTTAATATTACTTATCTTCAAAATATTAGAAGCATCCCACATGACTTCAGGTTTCTTGATTAGTTTTCATTTACAGATAAATTACCTCAAGGTGCAATGAAGGTTAAGCACATATACTGGGAATTTAAAATAAAACACATCTGACAGATTTTGCAGCTAAAGTAAAACCCTGCAGTAGAAAGCACTCATTCCTGAAGTTACACTTAAAATCCAAACCAATTAATATTAGAATCATAGAATCATGGAAAGGTTTGGATT
This sequence comes from Irena cyanogastra, assembly GCA_013397155.1. Taxonomy (NCBI): domain Eukaryota; kingdom Metazoa; phylum Chordata; class Aves; order Passeriformes; family Irenidae; genus Irena; species Irena cyanogastra. The sequence continues at coordinate 1,225,198 of VWZV01004341.1, forward strand.
GGAAGGGACCTGAAACATCACTTCATTCCAATTCCCCTGCCATGGGGCAGAGACACCTTCCAGGTGCTCCAAGCCCCGTCCAGCCTGGCCATGAACAGTTCCAGGAATGGGGCATCAACAGCTTCTTTGGGCAATGTGTTCCAGAGCCTCATCATCCTCAAAGCAGCAGATATATTTATTCTCTGGTAGAGTTTACTTCATGAGAAAAACACATTCTATCATAAACCTCAAAAAAAAAAATTTGACCAGCTCCAGCCATGGATTTTGACCCCTGCGAGGTCATAGGCAAGTCCAGAGATGCAGTGTGGGGCCTTTGTGTGCTGACTTCCTTCCTCCACATCCAGCCTCTAGACCAACCTCCATTTATTTTCAAGGTTTGCAAACACACCAGGTTGAACTTCTGAAAATATTGAGAAGTTCTCTGTTTCTGTGATGTGGAATAAAACCCAATTCACAGCCTGAGAACTCCCTGGGATGGAAACAGGATGGTGTGATTTTCTGTTTCCAGGAGTGTCGCTGGAGGATCAGGGAGTATCATTAGAGCACAAGACAGAACTTTCCCTGGACATATGCTGTATAATGTAAAAACACTCAAAGGATTAGCAGCAATCGGGGATATATCTCTGGCTGTGTGCGCATACCAAATCTACAAACAAGGGATTAGAGATACAGCATGTGAACCTGTAAGGAAGAAATACAGTGGGGCCAGAAATGGGATCATAAGAGAAAGGTTATTCCTGCATTTGTAAAATTTTATACAGATCCTTGTATTCCATGATGGCTTATTTGTATTGCAGGAATATGTAGAAAAAGAGATCAGTCACAAGCTGCTCACGAAAGAGAGTCTGCCCTGGAGCTTGCAGGCCAAGAGCTGCTCTTTGCAAGTGCATCCACATGGCTGGACTCTCAGCACGTGGAAACCCCATCCCAGGCATTAGCCCAGAAGAGTTATTTAAACAAGAAACATCTTTATTCTTTCGATGCTCATTATTAAAATAAAACACCCTTCTGAATTTTAACGAGACCCATGCACTCCCTGCCTAGCTTACAGCATCACCCTCTTATCTAGAAAGTTTTTCCTAATGTCAAACTTAAATTTTATTATCTGCAAATAAAGCTGGTTCCTTCTTTCCCTCTCCCCCAGCAAGCATGGGGAAAGATTTATCACCGTCCTCCTTACAATAAACTTTAAAATACTGCAAGATTTTTATCACAGCTCTTCTTTAGACTCTGCTGTTCCCAGACTAAACAAACAATCCTTTCAACATTTCCTCGTAGGTTGTTCCTTCTATGCCTCTGATATTTCTAGTGTCTCTCTCCTGGACTCTCTCCAGTTTGTCTACATTTTTCTTTACAGCACAGTACCCAAAACTGGACACTCTATTCCAGCTGAGGCCCTCACCGGTGCCAAGTGGAGTAGAATAATTATCTCCTATGTCTTAGGTTGCAGTCTCACATCCTGTTCTGCCTGCAGCTGAGCTGGGTGAAAAGTTTATTTCTTTTCACCCACTCCAGCTGCTTATCACCACCCCCCAGCTGCAGGCTCTCCCCCTGCCAGGTCAGCAGCGTAACTGCCGGGGGATTGCTCCCAACACAATCCGGGGGAATGGTCCAGCTTAGAGGCAATAATTCAAATAACAGGGCTTTCCTGATCACCAGTTCAGCAGGCCCAGGTGAGGCTGGGGGTAAACAGGTATGAAAAAGCTGCAACCTGAGGTGGGAGGAGATGATGAGCAAGAGGGTAATGGACAGCGGCTTTCAGAGCTGGAGGAACTGCAGCCGGGAAAGGAAACCTGATAATGTCCTTATCCTCAGCCTTTTGTCTCCTCTGCACCCTCAGTCCCTCCTGATGCTGCTGCCTAGCTGGGAAATCCTCTTTTTGTATTTCTCCTCCCAGAGTGCTGTAGCTTGCACTTCATCATCAGGCTGACTTTATAACATTTTTCCTCATTATCAATGCCCTTCTAAACTCAGATTTTGTTGCCATAAGACCACCCCAAACAGGTCTGTTGTGAACACATCCCTTGTTCTCACACCCAAGGTGGCTATGAAGAGGACAGAGAGGAGAACATTGAGGTCTGGCTGAAAAGCTGTCCTGCTGTGGCAGCAGTACTTTCATAGCCATCACCTACAGGTCCTCATCCACTCCTGCACCACCTCAGAGTGATAAAGTTTTGTGTCTGCTCACAGCCCTTCACTGAACAGGGTCACAAGGCTCACCAGTGTCACAGAGAAAATTCCTGTTACTTTCGTCCACTTGCTCTGCCTATAGAGAACACCTGGCAGGACCCCCTATGGGCTTTTCCCACTGACAGGAGAAATACAGCCAGACAATATGGAAATACTGCACTGATCAGACTGAAGATGAGCCTTTCTTTGCTTAACCTGTGGCTTCTACAAAGATGTGATGGAGGCCTGAGCTGGCTGCTGATCTATCTTGCAGATTTTCTGCTGCCCTGCAAAACAGTGTTTTGTGCTCTGAAGAATGAAGACTTGGGAAAACAGCAATCCTGTGAGGTCTAAGGGCATTTCTACACCAGGACCACCAGCCACAGTGAGAACATTCAGTGACATCGTGACCCTGACTCCCTCCCACAGCTGACATTTCCTTCTGCTGTTTAGAGTTACACCCATTCTGCTTTATTGCCTTCAGCTCTGGGCATACCTTCATCCCGCCCTTTGCTTCTCCATGCGTCCTTTCCCTGTCCATCCTCATTCCTTTTTCCCTCTTCTTGCCTACTTTCCATCTCCTCCCATTGAAAATTCCCTCCAACAGCTTCCTTGTTTTCTCAGGCTCCCCTGTGCCACCTCTCCATTCTCCTGGCCCCACCACGGCCCCCAGTAGCCGCAGGCAGGCTCTGCCCTGCCCGGACACAGCTGTGGGGACTCTGTTCATGCCACAAATCCCCTCTTTTCTCAGGCTCTGTGGGAGCTGAGGGTTGGGAACTGCAAGCTCATGGCAGGCTGAAGTAATAAGAGTAGAGATGAGGTGAAGTTCTTGTTCTGTCCTGAACACAGACTGCCAATCATGCCATAATAGATGGTGGTTCTAGGCAGGGAACAGCTTTTCAGCCCACCAAAATTACACCATTAAATGGAATTTCCTCTATGGGCTAATCAGGATTTGAACCTATTTCTCTGGAGATAAAAGGCACAGCTCAATCTCCTGGTTTACAAGGTCATCTGGAATACAAATCAACTTTCATGTATTCGTTTGAAATGTTTTTATGTAAAGGATATATTTTTTTTAATCTGCTTGTTAGTGCCTTGTGCCTAAACTGGAGCTGTGAAGTGACTTTTTCTCACTAGAGGCTAAATAAAGTACTGTACTGTTTTTATAAATGTCCTAAGCTCTGCCAGAAGGCTGGCAATGAAAGAGGCTGGCAGGAGACAGGCACTGTCTCTGTTCTGTATCACGGAAGTGAGCCCAAGGACACCGGCCAGTGCCTCCCATCCGCGGGACTGCGACCAATGAACGCACGGCTGATGTCATGGGATGGCAAAAGCACTTCCCTCGCAGCTCTCCCTGCTCTGCCAGCTCCAGCCTTCAGTGTATTTTCCTCAGTCTGGTCCATGTACTGTAATAACTAAGTCAACTGGAAAAAATATTGAAGAAAAGACTGAGGAAAAACAGTGTAGGGGCAGCTGGAGCCAGCAAAGAAGGCACACTGAGAGCTATAAAGACGCTTTGTGCAGCAGCTTCTCTCAACTTCAGGATATTTAGTTCCACAGGAGCTGGAGAAGATGGGTAATAAGCTGGCCTTTATGTTAAGGGATATCCCTTGTAGTCTCAGCTGCATAAAGATCACTCTTTGGGCATGTGGAAACAGTGCTAACAGTATCTCTCTTTCAGTACCTCCTGCTGCTCACTCCATTGAATGGCTGTGGTCCAGCTAGAGAGGAAAAAACCTTCCATCCCTAAACAGCCATCGGTCTAAGGGAAAGGAGGTGATGAAAAGAGGCTGCAAGTGATGAAGTGAAGCAATTATTTATAGAAAGATACATGACCACGGCACTCAGGTGCCTGCTCAGGAACAGGGCCCAGTACTGCACATCCTGAATGCAAGGGAGATGTGCCTGTGCCTTCCCTGCCCCAAAACAGGCAAGGGGAGCACTTCTCTGGGCTTCAGGCACACGAACCACACTGTGCACGGGGTCAGGGAGCACCATGGATGGGGATGAGGCTGCTCCAAGAGCCAGTAAGCTGAAGGTCAGTGAGGCATGAGGCCAGGCTCAGATGCAGCTGCAGCATCACTCAGGCACAGACTTGGGGTGGGAGCTGGAGAGCAGCTCCAGAGAGAAGGGGTCAGTTGCCAGTGGGACTTCTCCCAGCTCCTCCCACACAGTCTTTTCCCAGCAGCCTGTTCCCAGGCTGCAGCCACAGCACATCTGAGCTGGCCTGGAGCACTGGCAGCCAAACCTCAGAGAGGGAAAATGGTCTGAGAGGCAGTTGGTGCAGCCAGGTCTGTGTGTACCTGTGTAACCTCTCAGGGAACTGGCCTAAAGGGGAGGTCACTCTGTAAAAACTGTGACTTGAGACATCCAAATGGAGTTGAGCTATCCAAATGGCCATGTGCCAGCTGGGGTTACAGATGTATTTGCAAATTGGTTCTGTGTTTGTGAACCAATACATGCAGTGCTGATGATGCATATATATATATACAAATTCAAATTGGCTTAATATGACTGTGAATCAGTACATGCTGATAGAGCATGGATACAAATTCCAACTGGTCCTGTGTCATTGTGAATCAATATCCATCATGCTGATTAGACCCATCCAAGTTCTTTTATTTTGTAGCTGATGGGGAGAGCCAAGCTTTGAGCACGGATGGAAGAAGCAGCCCTACAGGCATTGAGCAGAATGTCCCAGGGACCAATGTGTTAAATTGATCAGAAAACAAGTTTAAAATTTTACTTGGAAAGAAATTCAAAATGAAATTGCCTTCAATGTATCACAAGGGAAGGTGGCTTGCAGTGTTCTGTTGTGCTAGGCAAGCCAGCAAATGTTCACACTTCCTTTTAACCACAGTCACCTGCACACACTCAGAGAACATTTTTCTACCCTCATCGTTTTGCTCCCAAGCCTTTGCTTTTCTGTTCTACCTCCATTACAAAACTGGCTTCAAACCATCTCCCAAGTCCAATGTGACAGAGACGAAGAGCAAAGAGATGCCAGATTGCTGGTGGGGGCTCTGGCTGACTGGGATTGCTGGTAGCTGGAATGTGCTAAGACAAAGGGAGAGCAAAGGAGCCCAGGTTTTTCAGATGGAACCCGAAGGTTCCAGGAGACTTATCTCTGCCTTGTAAAACACTTTGCAGATCTTCCAACTGGTAAAATGTAAAGTGACACTAAGTGAAATAAACTACTTTATAATTCAGCTATAAGTATCTTTAAGAGCCATAAGACTAAATTCTAAATCGTTCAATAAAATGAAAGTTCTTGTTCTAGAAGGGTTTTCTTTTTAATGGATACTTCAGATGTTCAGTTAAATGTATTGTGACCAATGTAATTATCATTTGCCTGTATCTCAAAATTGTCTAATCAAGCACTAGTGGGCTGAGTAGTTAATAAGCACATACAGAGATACTGAACTCTCTTCCTGTGGATTTCATTTCTTCCATTTCCACTCACCAGAAATACCAAAAATGTGGAGACATGGGCTAGACATAGGAGTATAACGGGAAAAATAGCTGGGAATAAACACAAGCTCAAACACTAAAAGTAAGGCTGGGCATAACTTCACTGCAGGAAGACAGGAGAGCAAAGCAAGGGGAGAAAAAAGAAGGAAAACAAGCAAAACTACTTTTAGAATGGAAGTTTGCCCATGTAATGAAAGGAATTACATCATGTTTGTCTGCAGTAGTGAAGGGCTGAACTCAGCGACCTCAGATATCCCTTCCAGCTCCTCGGCCTCACAGATATCATTTCACTGAGCACAAAAGAAACACCTGACCCTGCTTCCTTCTGCCACAGACCCAAACAATGCGGCTGTCTGTGGGCAGGAGCAATTTATTTACTCAGTGCTTTTTTAGAAGGATATTCAGAATTTATCCCTGCTCCTATAACATCTGGATTTGGATAGAATTTAGAGACCTTAGTTCCAGAAGTGCCAAAGAGAGCACTGGCTAACCACCATCATTGCCTGATCCCTGAGGGGCCCTGGTCAGTCTCCCACCTAAACCCTCCTGCAACTCAGGTTTTGGCCAGTTCCTACACAGAATTTGAAAGGTCACTGGAAGGGCACTCTCAGAAAACACTGACAAATGGTAACAGAAACACAGTGATGAGGTGAAATCTCTGCCCATCTCTTTCACAGCAGTTTGGGCACCCCACAGGAAGCAGCAAAAGGGCACTACAGACTCTGCTCAGCCCAGTACCACTGACTGTTCCCCAATAAAGAGTGGGCCCAGGTCAGTTCAGTGCCCAACAGGAGTTCCTCCAGGGCCAAGATCCCAAAGGGGTCCAGGGCAGCCCTGAGAGGAGGGCTGGGAGTCCAGGGAGGGGAAGGGAGGGGAGTGAAGCGTCTGTCAGCATTCAGCACTGTCTACATCCCCCCAACACCTCCTTTCTCTAGGAAAGCAGGCTGGCTTTTTGACTCACTCTGCATGTGAAGCCCAAATATCCAACCAAGGTGACCTGGCTCATCCTGCTGGAGCCAAGTCACTTAATTTCAGCAGTGACTAATGGTGGCCTAAAGTAGGTGGTCGTTGTTCCTGAGCTCAGTTCCTTACCCGGCTTCCCTGGTCCGAGGTGACTTGCAATTAGCAGCACTGTGACTAACTGGTTAATAATAGTTTCAGGTTGTGCTGCACTGATTTTACAAGTATTTCAAAATGCCACTGAGCTTTACAGTGCACTGCTTTCCCCTACAGATGGAAAGAACAGCCTCCACCAGCCCCGTGTACCGGGTATGTCTGTCAGCAGCGCTAATTCACCATAAATATTGTTTCCCCTCCACCACAAATATTGTCTCCATCTCCCCTTCAGGAGGCAAAAAACCCCACTGTGCTTCCCACTTCTCAGAGCAGCTGAGATCCAGCAGAATACAATATCCCTCCTTTGGTATTTTGTATTGTTACTTCTGTACTGACATTTGGGGAAGAAATGGGTGTACGGGCTGCCTGCAGGAGCTCTGCGAGAGCTGCCGGCTTCCTGCGGGCAGCGAGGAAGCGGCTCCCGAGGCTCTGCCCGTGTCCCTTGCCGGGATCCAGCCCGGCTGCACCAGCCCCGGCCCGGGGCGCTCCGGCTGCCGGGAGCTGCTCCCGTAGCTTCGCTCCTGGTCCTTTTCCCACCCCCGTGTTTAACTCTGTCAGCACGGGCAGGTGCAGGCAGATGCGAGCCCACCCTGCCCTACCCCGAGCCCAGCGGGCTCTGCCAGCCCCTGTGCAGGAGCCACGGGGCTCGGTGCCCGAGCCATCGCTCCTGCTGAGAGGCCGGGGCAGCAGAAGCCTCTGTCTGTCTGTCCGTCTGTCTGTCTGTCTGCACAGAGCCCAACAGCCGCCCTGGAAAGACGAGGCACGGCTACTGCTCTTCAGTGGGACAAGTTTTTTTCTCAAATATGGATACAGGCGCGAAAGCAAGGGATTGTTAACCCCAGGAAAGGTTCTGCTCTCTTTCTCTGAAGCTGCCACGGATCAATGCAGCAGCAGCCCCAGGAAGGGCACAGCAGGAGCCAGGGGAGCTGGCTGCCTCCTTACCTCTGCTCTGGCCCTCCCAGCCCAGACTGCCCGTGTTTACCTCCCCTTCCTTGAGGGAAATGGAGCAGAACGTGCACTTTCCTAATGCAGCTCTGGCCAGCAGCTATCGCTTGAAAGCTCTGTGGTGGTCTGACATTAAAAAATTATAAATCTGTTAAAAAAGGTAACACTTTTCTAGAACACAGTCACACATTATATCCTATTTTGATAGAAGGAGAACAGTACCAGCATCCTTCAGGCCATATGTAGGCATGTCAAAAAAAGAATAATTTTCAAAAGAAATTACTGGCTGCTAATAAAAAGTTTACTGTCTGATCCTTTGTATATCAATATGGTGACTCAAGGCTGGTTTTGGTGCAATATACAAACGAATTCAGTGTTTCTTTGTGCAACACCAACTTGGTTTTCCATGCTAAGACATGACTTCCAGTGTTTGTGGCCAGGTGGAAAATATCCAGAAAAAAAGTCCAATGTCCATGTACCCTGTGTTCTCAGAAAGATAAGTACAATTAGGAAGGGAACTAGTTCTTAATATGGGCTTCCTTCAGATAAGAAATTTCTGACTAAATTTGTATTTGGTAATCAAAGGTCACCTTATTCTAAAACTCCAGTGAGCTTCACACCCAAAAATGGCAGCATTTGGTGGAATGGAAATGAGAGACAACTCTTACAAAATTAAACAGAGTTCATGAAGAAGATCTTGGGGCTCTTTGAAAAGCAGAATGTTATCCTGAGATCTGACCATGACTGACAGATATTTAAAATTTCAGTGAAGTTTTGTTAATTGGAGGAGCCTTCCTATTGCAATCTGTTTCCATATAAGCCTGTATACAGTGAAGTTCATATGAATAAAAAGAAATAACTGACATCTTCAAATCTTCAGGAAACAAAATCAAGAGTAGAAATTGCAGTTGCTGGGGGTTTTCTCTCTGCACCTCAATGGGTCAGTGTGGAAGAAGGAGAAAAACCAGTCACTATCTCCCTGTGATTCCAGAGGCTGCAGCTATCATCCTATCCCATATCCTTGGGGAAGTCCAGACTGAAAAGACTGCACAGTGCTGAGATGCTTGAAAAATTATTTGGGTTGTGGCATGTAACAAACATCTATTCATTAAAGCCTTGCAATTGTGACCCAGCCCTTCATCTTGCACAAGATCTATAAAAAAGGCTGAGTGACTATAAATGTGTCCCTTGGAGCAAATTATGGAAGACATTATAGGAAGACTGGTTTCTAGCCAGCTTTTCCAGCTTAATGAATTCCTTTCAAGGATGTGTGAAAGCTCCATTGAGACCAATGGTGAGTATCCTTGGACTCCTCCAGGAAGATTTTATAAGGGGTCTCAACTATTGTATTCTTAATTTTCTTCTATTTTCAGAAAGTGGTTAGAAAATGATTTGAAATGGTAACACTACAGTTCGAGCACTTTTCACTGTGAGGACTGACCTAACTGATCCATGAAGAGTCAGGAAAAGGCTCTTGGGCAGATCAGCTTTATCATGGTATCAATAACCAAGAAAACTACTGGAATTTGTGTGCTGACCACTGTGGAAGAGATAAAAAATTATTTCCTGCACCTTCCACGCTGAAACCCCCCTCACTGAATCAATGTACAGATGTGGAATTCCAGTGTGTTCCTACAGACATCAGCTACACATGGACCTAGAATGGGAATACTGAGAGTCAAGGAAGACTTTGCTCAGATCAAATACCTGTAGGTGCCTTATATTTATGATATCTCTTGCAGCAAAAGGACTTTCATCCACACATTTATTATGTTATCAGCTGACTTCACATATTTTCTGTTTCTCCATTAGCAGAGTGGGGAAGATAATGATCTGCAGTGTTTCTCTCTCTAGAGACTGGTTTGCTCTTTCAGACTCCATGCCTTCAATCACTCCTGCCCAAGATGTTGGGATGAGTGGGGGAGGTGAGGCAGAGAAATTACAAGCTATATGGAGAGAACCTACAAAGGGCAGTCAATGGAAAAAAAGAGGGATGTTTCATCTTGGAAGGAAAAGGCACAGAGCAAGGGGGGAAAGATGGCAAAGAAACAGAGCAGTGTATAATACGCAGGCAGAAAAGATGGGAGAGGAATAAACAGAATAAAAAAAAGGTGTGAAGTTTTAGCTGAGAAGTTAATCACGAGTCCTTTACTTGTGTGACTTCCCATCCAGTTGTACTGGAATATCCTGATATTCAGCTTTTTGCTCGGGTACAGAGCGAGTCACAAGGCACAGGGAGTGAACAAGTGCTCTCCACAGCAGCACACACCAGGCCAGCTGCTCACACTCTGCTGGACCTTGCCACAGTGACCCCTGGGGCTGCTGCTGGCACCTCTTTGTAAAGTGCTACACAAATGAGAACTCTTTTTACCATCCAAAGACAGAAACGTCCCAAAATAAGTGTTGTCACACGTAGCAGGAATTACAGACACATACTGAAATGCATGGCATTGCAGACAGGCCCACAGGCTGATGTCAGGGCAGCTGTCACCTAGAGATCCTTCTGGCCTTGCATCAGTAAGGCCTAAGATATTATGTGTTTGTATAGAACAGGCACGAGCATCAGGAATCTGCTCCTGTCTTGATTAATGGGCAGAACCATCCTTCATCCAGTTGGGAAAGCTAAGCCAGGGATTCTAAGCATTTCCCTGTTTTATTGTTTTTCAGACTACAAACAGAAGCAAATTAATTCCCCATGTAATTCCATTGAAATCTAGTACATTAAATGAAGGACTGCATTTATTTAAGCCTGTACCAATATTTATGAGATGAATTCAGGCCCAGAATGTGTTGGCTGATGGTTCTTTATTGGGAGATGAACAGGATTGCTTTAATGGAAAGACTCCCCAGCCACTGGGAGTGACAGTGGGGACTGGGGAGGAGGAGAGAGAAGAAAAAGGGCCAAACAGAGTGTCAAGACCACAATAATTTATGCTTAGTGAGGCAGAAAAGGAGACAGACTCAGAAGACAGAAATCCAGCACTTTAATTCATATATTGTGGAGTTTCAAAGTCAAATCAATGGCTTGAACGCAGCTTTATCTACACAAGTGCCACAGGGAACTTACACACTTTCTGTTATTTAAAAAACAACAACCAGCATTAAATTGTCCTGGCACAGTAACAGGAGTCCTGCCAGAGTGCCATGGAAGCAGGGACAATACAGGTGGGAAAATCCTTTAAACCTTACTCATTTTAGATTTCAAAAATACATCTGACATTGTTATGCCAGCAGCACAGGCCTGCATAGGTGAGAGTAAGAGACAGTTCATTTCAGTACAGGATGATGATTTGGGTGTATTTGAAAGTAATTACATATAGCAGAGCTAGAAAGAAGCTGGAAAACATCAAAAAGAAAGTCCCTCTTCACAAAAACTAATATATGGAAGATGCAGATCCTTCCAATGTTTTGTATAGCCTTTCTAAAGTTATTTAGAAGTTCCTAAGGCTGAAGAATTCACCTCTTAGAAAACAGAGATTTTTCACAGCCCTTTATATTAGAGATAAAAAATATAAGTCCATAGGCCTAAATAATATGGTTTGTGATACACAGGAATGTGTGTGCCCTCTGAAACACTCAGCAGAGGGATCAAGAGTCAATAATGGTTTCTTCAGCTTTTTACAGGGGAAGCAGTTTAGAAGCAAATTGTCAGTCTCATGGAAATCACCACATGGAAATTACTGCTGAATTCAGGGACAAAATTACTAAAAGGAGCAGTGTAGAATCAGTTGAACTTCTTTAGTTCTTTGAAAATATTATCCAGTTTTAGTCTGACACCCTTTTATATTTGTGGAACACAAAACCTCCCTTGTTATTCTGTACACTCAGGTAGTATTTGAGTCTCATGGACTTTCACCTTTTCTTTGTAATTAGGTTTTGTCAGTTATTTGCAATTTTGTCACCTCCAGAATGAATTACACCATCATTTAGGGCAAGCACAGAGGGACCTTTGGCACCACCAGTCTGTGACTGCAGAGGAGTTTTGACCAATGTGCCCACACCCCACTCAGACTCTGCCCATTGCTTTGGATACCCCTTCAGTTCTTGGTAAAATTCATACTTTTAGTGATACACTGGGGAGTCTTTGATAATTTGGAACTCCATTTAAATATGGTGTCTTCTTCAAATCTGAGTTGTTGCTGTTGGGAGCTTGGTTTTTCCAAAGCCAACAACTGAGTATTTTTGGTCTGTACATCAAAATCTGCACTTGGCACATTCTGGGCACTGGAAGTCAAATCAGCTGTTTCCAGTGTTACTGTATTTCCATATTTGCATTTGTTTGGTTCTTTGCCCCTTTGTTGCTGGATGGCAGGGGTGGGGTATTCCTGGTTTTTTGACAGAGCTTTACGGAAGGCAGATCAACTTCCTAGACTGGAAGTCAGAACATTCCTGGTTTTACAGGTTTTTATGCACAAACCTGCTGGTCTGTGGGGACTAGGGAGTGCTGCAAAACCTCTCCTCTGTGTCAGCACAAGGAGCAGTTTGAGCCCTCCAACATCAGGCAAATTGTCACACACCAGGACAATCCCCTCCAGACCAGCCAGGCTGGGGCTGAGCCCTGAGATGCTGCATAACAAACTAAACAGAAAAATGTGCATGTCTGAAAAGGGAATTATCACTGTGGAATAATGACTGCTATGCCTCCCTGGAAAATGCAACATGGTGTGGGACTTTGTTCAAGCACTTTTTTTTTTTCCAAGCTGCTATTGCCAGCTCCAAATGTTCAAGAACTACAGTTTGACCCTCAAAATCACAAGCCTGTCTGTGAAACGATAAATGTGGAGCTCTTTTACTGTGCTTTCTGGTTTTTGAGCTGTTAGGGTGCACCTGGGTCACACTTGCAAGCTTTATACTCTAACCATTAGGACTAGAAACTTACTTTAAATTAAAGAAAGAGGAAAGCTGAGTTTCTAACCTCATTACACAACTGTAGTAGCTGGAGTGTAAGTGAAACATCAAACATCACAAGACTTGTGATAAAATCATGAGTGCTGACAACATCAATTTAGAGTAGGAGGTGGGATAGCAGGGGAAACTCAGGGCAAATGGGTTTACTTTTTATCTTAATGTTTTTACAGGCTGTCTACTTTTATCTTTAATCAGAAGTTTTCAGTGGCAGCTCTTTCTTCGTGTATCTGTGCATGACATTAAAAGGTCACTTCTGCATTAATACCTGATGCCATTTGCTAACTGCATCTCTCTATCAGAGATTACATGAAAAGGTAGGTGTACTGATGGTACACCTGGTGCTAATATCACAGCAAAGACGAATTATGGAAGTCCAGGTCATGAGTGCATGGGTAAAACAGCATTGAGAGGGATTCTAGTCCCCTGTGGGGTGTGTGTGTGTGAAGAATACAGGATGTTTCTCATGGCTCTGATATTTACTGCCTGAGCAGAGAATATTGCATGGAGAATTTGCCAGTAAAGCTCCACAATCTTTGTGGAATGGGTTGTTTTAAGGCATTGCATGCTGGATTTTTTATGCCTGAAAATTACCTCGATGAAAAATAACATGGGAACTTACAAAGGTAGGTATAGCCAAACCTTTCATTATAATAAATTGCATGTAATTAAGCCAAGTAATTAACGGATCACTATGATTATAGATCAACTCACTGGCCAGATCAAGAATTCAGGTCAGGCTTCTGTGATGCCAAAGTGGCAGCAGTGACAAAGTGGTCAGCTGTCCCTCCACTGTTAGAGGCAGCTTCCAAACAGTGCTTTTACTGTCTGAAATGCTCCAGTTTGAGGGAATTGTGCAGTCACAGTCCTTCCAACCACATGCAAAGAGTTGTCAGTGGCAGGTTCCTTGGTCACCCACCTGCTGTCACTCGGTTTGATCTGTCACTGATCTGAGAGTGCCAGGCCAGCAGAGTGGCCAGTTAGAAGGCAGCTCCAGCACAGGGAATACTCCTGCTCTACCACCATAATCTTGGGATTTAAAGTAGGGAGCTAAGCCTGGTCCAAATGGTCAGTTTGCTTCACCTCTTTGCACAGCAGTAGGAGCACAAGCAGAGTGCACAAATGAATTTCAGGGTGACAAGCCAGAGGTTTTTATATGACATAATGCTGATTATATATCTTCCACTCATGAAACCAGCTCCAGATGCATCTGGGTGGGACTGAGTTCTTTAGTTCATGGTGATTATGTTGTTAATTGGAAGGGGAGACACAGCCCCTGTGTGAATCAAGAGGAGGTGTTGAGGGTCTGTACTGTGGCCCTTGCCACAGCAGAAGGGATCCAGCCCAGAACTATCCCAGCAGGTATATAACAAAATCAGAATATTCCACTCATTCCCCCCTCATCACAAACTCAGAAAATTCAAGACAAGTAGGAACAATTTGAAAATCCTAATAGCCTCAAGTTTGCTCGGACGTGATACATAACCCCACGTAACTCACAAGCATGAGGGAATTTCATAGTTCATAGTCTGAATGTGGAAAAATAATTTAGAAATTACTTTTAAAAACATGTTTCAGTACATTTTTGCTCCACATATTGCTACAGGAACAGGGTTTGACCCGTTCATTCTCATGCAGGTGATTTGGCATTTGGTCTGATAGATTTCATCTTTCTACAAAACTCAAGTACAGAGGTCAAAGAAGGAAATGCTTTGTCATCCCTGCCTGCTTTCGTGGGGGAGCATTGAGGTTAGCCTTCTGGATGTAAAATCTTACCACAGAGACAGAAAACAAGATTGGCTAACCACAATGACTTGACTCAAAGAATTAGCAGCTCTGACATAATGGAGGCATTCCTGAAAAATCTCAAGTCAGAGTTCTGCCCACTTTTGTGAATAAATAGCAATCAAAAAATCTAGGGCAATAAAACTCCATAGGCATCTCAGAATTTTATTTCAGCCAACATCAATCTTCCTTCCCTTCAGACAAGCTAAATTATACCGGTAAATCAGCGACATTAAATCAGTCAAACCAGCTGAATGCAAAAGCTGAGGGAACAGACCAAATCTGAACTGAGAGAAAGAAAACTGCTCATAAAGTTAAATCTTACATAAACACAGAGGGGGTACACAGGGAAAAGGAAAGACTACAGTCCAAAAGCTTCTGAGAGGCCTCTGAGTAAATGTACAGGGGAGTGGGAAATGGCCTTGGGTTTCTCTGTGCTTCAGAGGCTGCAGCTTATGGAGCCAGGGCCGTAAAGGAGCTAAATCAGACTTACCAAGAGGACAGGAACAGAGCCACGGGCTGCCAGGGCTAACCACCCAGGAGCATTCCCAGTTTGATGGATCCTGTAGCTGACACTGCTGGAACAACGCTGTTGGAGGCGCAGCATGCAGCGTGCTCCACTCATCTGCACAAAGTAGGGCACGGCAGCCGCGGCTCTCCGGGGCCTGGCACTCACGGCTCTCCTGGATGGCACTGCAGTGGCTGAGGACGTGACAGCCCTGCCTTCCCAGGGACCCTTCCTGCAGGGCCATCCCTGCCTTTCCAGGGACCCTTCCTGCAGGGCCATCCCTGCCTTTCCAGCTCAGGACCCTTCCTGCATGGCCATCCCTGCCTTTCCAGGGACCTTTCCTGCATGGCCATCCCTGCCTTTCCAGCTCAGGACCCTTCCTGCAGGGCCATCTCTGCCTTTCCAGGGACCCTTCCTGCATGGCCATCCCTGCCTTTCCAGCTCAGGACCCTTCCTGCAGGGCCATCCCTGCCTTTCCAGCTCAGGACCCTTCCTGCATGGCCATCCCTGCCTTTCCAGGGACCTTATCTGCATGGCCATCCCTGCCTTTCCAGCTCAGAACCTTTCCTGCAGGGCCATCCCTGCCTTTCCAGGGACCCTTCCTGCATGGCCATCCCTGCCTTTCCAGCTCAGGACCCTTCCTGCAGGGCCATCCCTGCCTTTCCAGCTCAGGACCCTTCCTGCATGGCCATCCCTGCCTTTCCAGGGACCTTATCTGCATGGCCATCCCTGCCTTTCCAGCTCAGGACCTTTCCTGCAGGGCCATCCCTGCCTTTCCAGGGACCCTTCCTGCAGGGACAGAGACACGAGCGCACCGGCTGCCAAGTCACTGCTGCAGCAATGAAACCTCCCTGTTAGTTTAAGCTGATTTGTGTTGAAGATACTGGACCAGGAGCAGCTGAGCTCCAGGGGCAGTGTGTGTTTGGTTCTGCTGATCACACAAGAGGGAAAACTCGGTAATGGAACCTCCAGTGGCTGAGGTACCCATGGAAATGCTGACCACACTGCAGGGTCGTGCCCAGTCTCCAGAGGTACAGGCACTCTTTTCACCAAGGCCAAGGACGTGTCTTACCTCACCCACATCTCTCCCACACAGACATCTACATTTTCAACTCCCAAATCCCATAGGACACGGGGTCTGAACACTCCAATATGACATTCTTCAAGCTTGCCACATCTGTAGGAACAGGATGGCTCTCTGCTTTGTAGGCGCCCTGAGCAAATATTCAGAGCAAATATTGGAGAAACTATAATGAAAGAACACCCATGCACATACGGACAGCAGAAACCAGTAAGAAAATCCTGATTTTCTCCTCGCGTACTTTAGATCAGCTCCAGGAGGCATTTTGGTGTTCCATCCAGTGAAGTGAGGCAGCTGGGAACTGTCTGTGGCTGGGATCTGCCATCCCCACACAAGGATTTTGAGTGAAGTTTTCTCAAGGAGTGCCCAGAGATGGAAAACTGAGCTTGCCTTAATGCAGAGCTTACAACAGATCTCCCTCTGCTCTACTCCTATTGAGCAAGGGACATCTGAACTTTTCTGCAGAAAGCAGCTGAAAAAAAAAGGCATACAGGGGATAAGAATGACTTGAGATTACTCATCACTTGGGATTCCTTTGATTTCCTCTCACAATATGAAACAGTAGAGGTGGAGCAGGTCTAGTAGATCAGTGAATGCATCTTACTTGAAGAACAGGATTAATATCTTCCCACAGCCATCCACAATGAAGAATTCTTCAGTTGCCAAAATAATCCTGTGCTGAACAGAGAAATCCACAGGTGGGAAGCAGTTCTCAGAGAATTTGCTTTCTGGGTACTTACTAACTGCACATATTCAACAGCATGATTCTCTAAAACAAACAAGGGCATTTTTTCTGTGGTGCCCTCCTGCCTGTTGGCCAAAGGGATCAGAATCCCCAGTTCTGTCCTAAAGGCTGGATCCACACTACCAACTGGTGGGTTGGTCCTTGCCAAGACATTTTTAGAGGAATTATAAAAATCCCTCTTAGAGAGGGGAATTATATGCAGTACTTAGGCAAAACAGGCATTCCATTTATAAATATAATTACTTCTGCTATTCTATCAAGAAAAAGAATGTAGTAGTGAGGGATACAACAGAGAAAATTATTTATGTGTTGACACTTGACAATATAAATAGAAAACAGATCTGGCTGGAACTAAGTGGGAAATGAAAAAAACATGAGAAAATATGTAACTGAGATTACCAGTTGGGGGGATAATTTATGACCACTCTTAGTGCATTCTTTCCAATGGAAGTACAGTCCCTCATTTTGCTTTATGTTTGGACTGTAATTATGTGTGCACTTAATTAGCAACAAATGCACAA
This sequence comes from Irena cyanogastra, assembly GCA_013397155.1. Classification (NCBI taxonomy): domain Eukaryota; kingdom Metazoa; phylum Chordata; class Aves; order Passeriformes; family Irenidae; genus Irena; species Irena cyanogastra. The sequence continues at coordinate 1,242,447 of VWZV01004341.1, forward strand.
GCTTACTTCGTGTTTTTTGGCAAATTATCTTCTTTTGACTGATGCCCTGAATACTACAAAGCAGGCACTGGTCTGCTGTGCAAAGGAGGGAACAGAAGATGGCTTGGACATTGTCCCTGTGCTTGAGTGAGCTGTAGCACAAGTGAGAGTGCCATTCACACTCACAAGCAGTGACTGGATGAAATATTATCACCTTAGGAATGATTCTGACCCCATCTCTTGTACTCATGCTCCTTTTACTCAGGCTGCTTCTCTGGGTATGTCCATTGCTGCATGTCTTCTGCTTTAGATTTGGGAAGAATATTTTTCTCCAGCATCTTCATTCTTAATATTAGTGATTTATCACATATGGTGCACTATATTTTTACAAAGCTGTAAGATACCATGGTGATTAACACCATATGAGAACCTAAATAGAAGGGAATAGGATAACAGAAATGTCCTCCCAGCAGAGACAAGGCTTTGGCTTGTTTCTAGAGACAGTATCTCAGCTGCATGATTTTACTCCGTCCATAAGAATTCTAGGAGTTCCATAACAGAAAACTGTACTGTTCTTGACAATGCTGCAGAGAGAAAAAAAAACCTCATGTTTAATTTCCCTCTAGCCTTTAACTAGGATTTTCAGATCTAAATTATGTATACATATTATATATATGTGTGTGTATATATATATGTATATGTAATTTAGATCTGAATATATACATATATATGTATTATATATATACACATATTACATTTCAATTTGGAGAGATCGATTATTCTAACTCTTTTGATCATACAGATTTATTACTTTGATTTAAGAAGGCAGGAGAAAAAAATGTAAGATCCACAAGTATTACCCCTTGTGTTTATACATGTACATATATATATGGTAGGAATTTCTGGTAGGAAAATAGCCCAGCTTCACACAGCCTTGCAAACTAGTCCTGCCAATATTGCAGTCCCCACACAAAATCTATGCACTGAATTGACACGGTAGTGAGCAACTAATCCCATTTTACTCACCCACCCAAACACTGTGAAAGCCTGGAGACACTGAAGGCTGCTTCAAATGAACACCCACTGCTGGGCATGGCACAGCCCTGCTTTCCAAACAGCTCTCTCCTCACCCACCTGGATCAGGGCTGGGAGAGCCTTCCCCCCGCACTGCTGGATCCAAAGCAAGGATTTTACCCAAGTCTGGCGGCCAGCAGGAAAGGGGAATTGTCTCTGGGCTCGGGGATAAACCAGAAGGACAGCCTGGGGGGTGCTAGAAAGTGTTAGGGTGAATCCCCCGTGGTACAAACGTGCTGGACATGAACTTTGGCTCCTGCTGGGCTCCCAGGGCAGACAGGCAAAAGTGTGGGGAAGCCAAAGAGGTGGCTGCAGGCTGGGCATCCCTGGGTGCTGCTTGATCCTCCAGGAGTGCCAGCAGGGCTGCAAGGAGCATGGGGAGATGAGCACGAGCAGCTCCACATGCATCTTCCCCCCGAGCAGCACAGCACAGGTTAAATTAAAAAATGCACTGGGGAAAAGGTTGTTTCTGTAAAACTGGTCACTAGCAGCCAAGCCCCCAGGGATGCTCTCCTTGCCTAAGGATGAAATGGGATTATGATGGTAATGTTTGCTGCACTGTAATTAAGGTGGTGTCAGGACTTTCATTAAAAAGTGTGTTTTTGTTGAGGGACAACGGCTTGGAGAAAATTTTTGCTTGAGGCTGAAATAAAACATGGTTCTCAGCCAGAAAACACATGCACAACCTTTATTATATATGTAATTTAGATCTTTAGTCTTTGCTGTGAAGGCTTTGCTATTGTTTCCATAGGGGTATGTAGCTAATTGGTTTAAAAAATTAGTTATTAAAGAAGTGAAGGACTGAATTCTGTTCTGGAACCCATGTATGTGACATGTCCCCATTAACTGTCTGCAATTAACTCCAAAAACCAAAGGCCAAATGCTGCCCTTCTTACTCAGACACACAATGTTATTGAAGTAAACAGCTGGGAACAGGACTGGGCACCTGTGTCCAAGTGTTTACCTCACTACAACCCAAGGCCTCTCCCACATTATAACAACTCTACTGAACGTGAGGCCATCCCATGGTGGGGCAGGAATTATTTCCTTACAAAACTGGCAATCTACAGCAAGCTTATTTCCAGAAACAGTATTTAAATTCCTATTATAACACCAAAGATCTCAGATAAAGAACCACGACCCCTGTGCATGAGGTTCTGTGCAAAACCCAGAATAAAACCCCCATGTATGATTGCACACAAACAAATCCTTTCCCCCATTTCATGGCCAGGTTTGTATTATTTCTGTTAAGCAATCTGAGTGTAACGCACCACTCCTGCAAACAGCAAACACTGCTCAGACATTTATTTAACTTTCTGCATGAAAAAGTCCCAACATCACAGCAATCTATTGTCTGTCCCAGAGGTGCACACAAAGGGGCCAGCTACTGCCCTGGGTTCTTGCTGCTGGCTCTGGGGTTTTTCCATCTATCTGCACTGTTTGGCACATACTACTTTCAGGTACTAATTTGATTTTCCTCAAACTATTGAACCAGCATTCTACCTTTTTGGATTAAAACCCCCATGCAATTAATAGTATGTCACAAAAGATTATTTCTCTGCTGCCCACCACCACATAGTTAAATAAAAGAATTGTAACGTTTATAAAATTACAGTTTCATAAATGTGTAAACCAGACAGGAATTCACAAAGAATGGAACATAAATTCCTAAGTAACTTGTAGATATTTCATGTGACTTCACAGCGATGCTAAAAAAATACAACATAATATAGCACAGTTCATTATTTCTTCTAAGAAAAATTATACAAATTACAAGATTAGGAAGAATTTAAGCATTTCTACAAATGTTTAAAGGCAGAAGAAACTTTAATCAGGAGGTAGTTGTCTTCAGTGAACCTATTTTTTATGCATCTAGTTACTTATCTGCCTAATTTAGCATCCCCAGGATCATGGCCTCAGTTTGGAGTAACTTAATGAATTTCAGTAGAGTGCCTCAGCTACCACTTGTAAAAATAGGAGGATTCAAATGCAAATAAGTGCAAACATGTGCAAAATTAACATTCCTAATAGACAAAGCTTCTCCATATAGAAAGGTATTATTAATACTACTACCAGAGGCAGGGAAGCATAATTCCTCATGTGGACAAACTCACTCTGAGTACCTTTTTTTTGATTTCACCTAAATGAATTAAAGAAATTAGACAATCTAAAAAAAAAAAAGAAGGAAAAAAAAGCCAGAAGTTACCAGGATGAGTGAGTCTGCATGAGGGTTATACTACAACCACTGGCTTTAAATTCACACTCTGGCGTGCACAAAAAGAACATTTTTTTATGAAGATAAAAGCCTCCACGTGTAATAACTCGATATATAGACAAGCCCTAGGGGCTTGCATCTTGAGCACTTAACATTTTTGGCCTCATCTTAATGGATAAAAAAGGTGTGTTTCTCAGTCACATTAGCCCAGCCAAAAGAGCTTAATATGATGAAAAGGCCTTAGGGTTTGGTGAGGCTGAGGTGTAAAGGTGTGAGGCAGCACATCCATCACAGCGTGGGCACCACTGCCTTCAGCACACACTGAACCGGTCAGGGGGAGCAGGCAGGGATGGGAACTGCAGGGATGGGGAGCAGGCAGGGATGGAGAACTGCAGGGATGGGGAGCAGGCAGGGATGGGGAGCAGGCAAGGATGGGAACTGGCAAGGATGGAGAGCAGGCAGGGATGGGAACTGCAGGGATGGGAACTGCAGGGATGGGAACTGCAGGGATGGGGAGCAGGCAGGGATGGGGAGCAGGCAGGGATGGGAACTGCAGAGATGGGAACTGCAGGGATGGGAACTGCAGGGATGGGGAGCAGGCAGGGATGGGAACTGCAGGGATGGGAACTGCAGGGATGGGAACTGGCAGTGGGGAGCAGGCAGGGATGGGGAGCCTGGCCTGTGTTAGCCCCACGTTCCTACAAACTCTGGATCCATTTGTGTGGGGGGCAGCTGTTGTCCAACAGAAGTAAGGATATTTCATGGAGAGGAGCAGGTGGGAAAACAGGAACTAAAATGAAATGGTTTTTTTCCTCGTGGGCTGTGAATGCCTCCAAAGAGAGCAGTTAGATGGATTCCAGGCAAACTGGACCTCCACGCTCTGTGCACTGCTCCAGAGCCCCTGGTAACTGGAATTCTCCAGCTGTCTGGGAATACTGCTCAGGATGAGTAGTGAGGCTTTTCCCTCAGCATGGCAGCAAAAAGCATCTCCCCAAACTGCTGGGAAAGTCCCCACTGCTCAAGGAAGGGTGTGTGTGTCATACCCACTACCCAGCCTGTGCTGCTGCCTGAAGTAAGGCAGATCCACGAGATGACAAGCAAGCAAAACTGATGAAAAGAAGAAACAAACATTTCAAGCTTAAAACTAGGCTTCCACAACACATTGGTTAGCATACGACAATTAGCATATGCTAACATTTTTTGTAGCCCAGCCAAGTTTAGTACAAATTAACTAGAAGTCACATATTTGTATGATGCAATCCTGATTTTGTCACTTGATTTAGGCTTTGTCTAGAACTCTTTTAAATTATCTTGATCTTAGTTTTTTATTACTGAAAAAACCCAGTAATTTGGCTATTTCTGGACTACTTGAGTGAATATAAATGCAGATGTAAAACAAATATCACAGGCAGCTGATGTGGTTGTTGCACTCAGCTGCCCCTGCACCTTCATCCTGAAGTTTGCTACAAGGAGAACCATATGAGATGTGCAGCAGCACCAAACTGTCTGCAGTTTTCAGAGCAGCACAGTGAAGTAAGCAGATGTTGAACACAGTCAATGATCAATTTCGCACAGGGTAAGACAAAGTGGTTCAATATACTGAACATTTGAAATGTTAGCATGTTGCTGATGTAGCTTAAATGCAGCTTTTGTGATAACTTGGACTTTTCTGCAATGGGAACACAGTTGCAAAGAAAACAAAAATTAAACTTTTATTTGGTTCATGTAGAGTGATGGACAATCATTAAACTGGCAGAGTTCTGAATTAATGTCATAAAACAGAAAGTATCTGGATTCTTGATATAATCCAGAATAATTTTCTTATTATTTATGTTCCATATACCACTTTAGTTGTATAAAGGCAAAATGATATTTACATTCCAGTTGTCATTTTCCTTTAATTGTAACAGGATAATTTTCCTTAACTAGCTGATTTGAGACAACATACTGTCTTCAACTTCTTCTATTATGAAAGTATTTGTTATTAAGCACATTGAGACAATTTAGGATGTTTTTGAAGTTAAAAACCGCTAGCATGCCTTGTTTAATCAGAACTGCAAGGGTCTCACATTTCAGAAACAATTCCAAAACTACAGAAATGTTTATTTTAAGGAAGGCTAGAATGTAAAAGTCTAGTTGAAAGTTTCAACGCTGCCTGCCCTTGAAAGTTAAAAAAAGCAGCTGTGTCAGTTCACCTGAGTTAGTTTACAACGAACTAGAGGATCTCTTAACATTCAGTAAAGCAGGCAACCTGTTCATTCAATATAATATATTTACTGCAAAAACGTGTGTTTTCCAGACAGCGATAATTTATAATAGGTGGTTAGTGTGGCCAAGGTATAAACGTAAAAATTTTCCTGACATAACTGTTCAAATATCCTGAATCAACAAAGCACTCTCACACTGGATTTATGTGTGGTGACACGTCTCCCAGCTCGTCCCTCTGCCTTCTCCAAGTGACAGATAACGCCAGCAAATACAGTTTCCTACAATTCCATCTCCACTTCAGGCTCCTGCTCATGAGTCTCTCTCAGTCCTGCACAGTTCTTCACACCTTTGATTGCCACAGCAGTGGCTGCAGCCGTTCACAGCACAGACCTGCCCAGCTGTGTTTGGACACGTAAGGAGATAAGGCACAGCAGCAGAACTCATAGGCCAAGCCCCTAATTCACTCCTGTGCCAGACCACACTACACCAACGCTGACTTAGTCCTGCCTCCACTCCCATTTCATATCGTGGTAGATACATATACACATAATTAATGTATTAACAAAAACAAAAAAATATTTTAATTACACATTTTTGTATAAGACGCACACTCCGAAGCTCAACCACTCGCAGGTGATCTGAAGGTATTAAAAACCATTTCCATGGGGGGCTGGATGAACAACGCACGGACAAGTGACCCCAGTGATGGTGCCGTGGGCTGTGGCAGCTCTTCCCCACACACCGGGCAGTTGGAGTGAGCCCACGGAGAGCTCACGTGTCGCAGCTCCAATCAATCTGCACACGCAGAGTGGCTCTGACACATCCGAGGCTCACCCAAGCCGTGGCGCATGTGCGCTGGGCCCGCTCACGCACAGCCAGCGTTTCAGGAGATGGCCATTTTTTTTAGTAGACCAGATGGCAACCTGGCAACTCCAGCAAATGCCACACCAGCGATCCCACTGTGCAGAGGCGGTGGCCTTTTCCTTCCTTCTCCCTGCCCTTTTTCTCGCTATTCCACCCAAGCCTGGGCCTGTAGAGCATTAAATGTTTTCAGTTAAATTACGCTAACTTGCCCAAATTAACAAAATTCAAAGGCACTTTCTTCTGTCAGAAACATGTAAACACATTAAGATCCCATATCTGAAACTGTATGAGCAGTATATCCAGGTTGTCATTTGCAGATTTCATAACACAAACATTTAACTCAGAATGTATTTTTTTATTTGGCATAAATGAGTACATTTTCAGTGATAGGGCCAAGAAAGCCGTATCAACAATCCAGCTGTTCTCCTTGCACGGCTGAACAATAGGGATGGCTCTATATAATTTTATACGTATGTAAGTGGAGACAAATGTGTTACTTTTTAATGTATTTCATATATTACATGAAAATGTCACAAAGGTCTAATTTAAATACTCACAAACACAGAAAAGCAATCAACAAAGATTTTATGTTATGAAATGGTTCTGAAGAAAACAGGCCAGCAAAAGTCGTATTTGCCATAGCATACAATTTAATTATGTATTCTGACGCTGACAAGTGAAAAATTGAGGAAGGAAAAGCAGTATAAAGGTCTGGGTTGCTTTGTGTTTATTTTTACTTTAAAAAAAATAGCAACTAACATCAGGCCCTCCTTCCCTCTTTGTACCTGTGTAAGACGCACACCCCAAAGGCCATTTTATCAACTGGGATTCAAACAGAGACCCAAAAGCCACTGGAAACACGCTCCGGCTGAGCTCCCGGGATGTGTTTACACGCACCCTTGGGGCTATCGCTCCCCACCACGTCTGCAAGTCCGGCGAAGTTCCCGAACCTGCCCGCCAAGCACAAGTCACCGCTCTGCTCTTCTGTCCGTGCGCGCCGTCTCGTGATTCAGCATCCGCGCCCCGAACGCGCTCCCTCCGCNCCGGGCGGGCAGGCAGCCAGCCGGGCCCCTGCCCGGGGAGCCCCCCCCGCCCCGAGCGCCCGCAGCTGTTCCAGCCGGAGCTGCTGGAAAGCGGCCACGCTCCCCAGACTTTGTCTCCCTCGCACACAGCGCTGAACTCTGCTCCCTCCCTCCTTCCCATCCCCCGGGGCGCCCGCGGCTCCCCCCGCC
>VWZV01004341.1:1253525-1269039 GCA_013397155.1 Irena cyanogastra
TATACGTGATTTTTTTTGTTGTTTTTGTCATTAGTGAAAGTTTACCTGCAAGGATTTTCATGTCACGTCTGGTTTTGGTGAAGGTGTGTTGTTTACAGCTGCCTCTTTTCATTAAATTATGTATTTTCCTGATAGTATTTTTAATATAGCAGTCGTTGAAAGTAGTTGGCAAACATACACGTGGTGAAGTTCTTGCATTCATCTCCTTTATGCTTAGTTTTATGTACTTTGGTTTTACTTTTACTTACGGAATCCAAACCTTACATAGGAAACCTTTGAATATTTTATTTTAAAGGAAATTTTTCTGAAGAAAAATGCAAATGCAACTGAAATGTACCAGTCTGCACAAAAACCTAAATAGTGTTCCGTGTGAAAATTGACATCTTGTTAGGCCAGTTTAAGGTTGTGTATGCACTTTCGAGGAAAATTGTGTGTTAAAGAGGTAATTCCTTGCCTTCAGTTGGGGTTTTCATGTCATGGGAATGTTGTTGGCTAGGTTTAGGAAGAAATAAAATATTCCTGCAAAATATGAGCTTATGCTGACATGATTATAAGAGTTTGTGTAGAAGTAGGAAATTAAACTAGCTGAGACAAAAATGAAAATGAATCAATACTCTTTTCGTTCACGCTGATTGTTCCTGGCTGACGTGGTGCTCCCTGTCCTGGTGCCTCTTTTTGAAAATCCTGTACTTTTGGTAAAGGCATTATGATATAAATGCTTTTGAAGCTAGGATTTATTAAAAAAAATATTTTCTAACATGCACAGCATAGGTATAGACTGGTGGTTTATAGTTGCATCCATTTTGGGAAGAAAATGGTTTTATTTTGTAAGTTTTCCTATTTACAAAACACAGATTACAACTAGCCTAGCAAATACAGAAACAAGACAACTAAAACCATTTTCTGTTTTTTCCTTCAGAATGCTTGGTCCTGTCTTCCTTTTCACTTCTGTGCTTTCCAGTTGGATTAATGTGCCTCATGTAAACCAGATAAAAGAGCATATGTCAGACCATTTTCTGTACTGTAATCACATGTCTAAATCACTATTAGCCAGTCAAATTGTTCAACTGCTTTATCCCATTATAGGAAATGTTCCACTGAATGTTCAGTCTAAGTGCAGTCTAAGTAATGCTAAAACGAAGAGCCCTGCATTAAACTGGCAAAGCCAGAATAGAATAATTCCTCAGCTCTGGATGCCTCCATTAAACAGCAGTGCCATATTGGAGAGTGCTTTAGGTTGGTACTTTACCTTCTTGGAAGGCCATGTTTTTAGGCAAATTTGATGAGTTTAAGCAGACAGATGGAAAACTGCCTTGGATCTGCTCCTGTGAGATGCCAGGGATTCTCAACTCTTCCCAGAAGCAGGCTTATGTTAAGGGAGCAGAGGGTTCTTCAGCAGGACAGTGCTTGCCCACATCTCATTCTGTGTTTTGCCTGGTTATCAGTAAAAATTCCAGTGGTGCTGTGGACACAGATAAGTACAGGGAGCAGTGGAGGCTTCCTGTAGGTGAAGGACTGGAAATCAGTGTCATCAGTACCTGGGGAGAGGTACAGGGGGGTGAACGTGGTGCTAGAACAGCCTTTTATGATTGTTTGAAGGATGTAGCTTCATGTAGCACTGTCAGGAGAGTTAATCTTAGGTGAACAGTTCATTTTTATTATTTATATTGTAATTGTGCCTAGAGGCCAGGGCACCATTACACTACATGCAGTACAAATGCATAAGCAAAGGTTGTTCCTGCACAAACAATTTCTTAATTTAAATATAAAGATAAGACAGCATGTAAATGTAAGAAATGTATTGGGAAAGCACAAGGGAGCTGTGAGAATGCTGTGAGCAAAAGAACATGCAGAAGTTCAAGTACCCTGGCTATCTCAGCATCAGGGAGTGATTCACAGGCATCCGACTTGGAGGATATATTTAAAGCAAGGTAGCATTGTCACCCCGAGGATTTTCACAGATAACTGGTTTCTTCCTGAACTGCCAGGCCAACACTCCTGTTTTCTTCCTTATGTTTTGACAAAGGGGTATCTGTACAGGGCAGCAATTAAAATTTAAGAGAACAGGCCATTCAGAGCTTTGAAATTTAGAGCAAGGAGGTTGTTCATGCTGTGGTGCATCAGGAAGACTACAGAGAACTGTAATCAAAGCAGTGAATGAAGAAAATATTTTGTAGTATTGCCTTTCTGCCTTAAAACATAGACTGAATTTATAAAAGTTGAAAAAGAGAATAAAGTCGCGTTACTAAAGCTGGGACATGATGGAGAAGAAAGAAGATTTCAGATGCATGGTTAAAAGAACTCTTGCTAGGATTGTAGAGGAAAAATGGAAAGTAGGTGCCACCTCACTGTATGGCCTGAAGTCTTGGGAATTTAACTCTTGCTTGGAGTACACCTCAAGTTCCAGGGTAGGGACCTGAGGGATAGCAATGAGGTTGAAAAGAAGTTGTAGAGGAAGAGTTCTGTTTTAACTGTATATGAACAGCTGGTTGTTCATGGAAATGTATCAGAATGGTATTGTACAGGTGCAGTAAACATTTTTGTAATCAATTTTAAGTAGTAGAGCTTTCTTAATCTCTACAGGTTATAAGCAGCACAAACAGATGCAGCTTCTTAGCAAAATTTAGTAGCAGAAGTCTCATTGACTGTGGCCCTTTGTAGATCAGTGTCTAAGCTCACTTTAAATTTCAGCATACGTCAGATCTTGATGTGTGCTGCAAGTCATTCTTGCAAATGTCTTTAGTTTAAAGCAGCATATAATAATGCTTTCAGAATTGTGGAGAACATTTTGTTTATTTTTTTAAATTACTCATTAATTACTAATTTAATTGTTTTCATTTCCATAGTAGTTTTTCATTACTTTGGCCAATGTAAGTTGTAGTAAATTTTCAAAGGCCATTGATTTCACATATGCAGATAGTTTTGAGGACGCTTAAGTGTGTTTCTGCCAGGAAATGATTATTTGAGAATTTTTATCATCACTTTAGTTGCATTTACATTAGGGTAGGCCAATATTTAAAGATACCTACTCTCATTTCAAAAGAACCTTGACGTGTTGGATGGAGCTTTATTGCTCAGCTGTGTTTCTGTAGTTCATCACACACCTTCTGTGTGATACTTGTGTCTTTACTTGCCTGCCCTTTTCTCGATTCAAAATTTAACATTTGCAAATGTAAGATGTATGTTATGTTGTAGAATAAAAATGTTCCTAAACAAGATGGCAGTCCAGGGAAGGTCATCCCTACCTGGCAAGACAGGTTTTTTGATGGACAAGCTTTGTGCAACTATTGCACAGCAAAGAGTTAATGTTTTAAAGCAAACACTGGCCTGTACAAGCCACGTGTATCAAACTGTTTGGCCAAAAGCCAGAAGGCACATAGTGGAACACAGAGTGAGGAGGAGATGAGGTGTGAGGATTGAAGCTGGCTCTTTGCAGAACAGGGCTGAGCTTTGTGTCATTTTCTTCAGCAGCCCATGTTCTGTGACTTCCTCTGCAGTATTTGAATTACCAAGCAATTCCCCAGCTGCTTTATGTATTTTTTGTACAGGGTTGGTGAACGATATTTGTATTAATCTTCAGATTTTCAGTTCTTGGTAAGTGCTTGTGTGATGGATAGGGTTCATCAAATTGTTTTGCCACGAAATTGTCAAAATAGGGATTCATGTAGAGTCTTTACTTGTCTTTCGAGTGATTTAAGCTGAATGCTGGAAATAGATGCACAGCTTCCCCAGCTTGAAACAGACTTGCCGTGAAGAACTCTTGGAGATTTTTTTTTTTGACATTTCAGTTGTTAGTTTTTCTATATTTGTATTTAATGATCCATTGAACTTCTGTAGCACTTGTCATGAGAGGACTTGCGAGAGCTGTTGTACAGATCAGGTGTGATGGCTGTCTGAAATCTCAGCACATTGGTCACAAGGTATGTCTTGCCCAGTCTCTTGGTTGCTACTCTGAGCCATCTACACGCCAGACATCTCTTCATCCCGTGTGCAGTGACACTGGAGACTTTTCCCAGCTTAAAACAATAAACACAGTTCCATTTTCTTGGCTTTGTTTGTGGATGTTTTTTTTCTTGTTAGCGTGTTAACTCCTCCTAACTTCTTGTCATTGTTCTTTCACAAGATAAGTAATTGGAAATGGACATTTCTATTCTTTGTCATCATTTCAGCTCAGAGATGGTTTTCCAAGGCAATTGGCTTGCTGAGAATAGGTGAACTCTGCCTTTCTCAGGCTGGAGTTGTTTTTAACTCCTTGCACCACAGCGATACTGGAGTGGTAGCAGGGTTATGTATTACCAGGGAAAACAGAATTTCCTTATCCACCACTAATGATCACTTCCTTATACAGTGTTGTTATACACTAGTGCTGTGAAATGAACTTTTCAAGAAATGCTGCCATAGGTACACTAAAATGTTATTAATTGCTAAATAATTAGGTGATTGACAACTTCAGGAAATACTGAAAGCTTTCCTCCTTTCTATGTTTAATATATTTGATCACCAGTTCATACAATTTGCATGGTTCATATGGTTTGGATAAATACAGAGGAGCAAGATTTTACTGCTTTTATGCTTGGAACTTGTACTTTTGGTAACTTGTACTGAATTCTGCATTTTTTGTTTTGGTTTTTTTTTATTTCCCCCATTGGAAGGATGGCACTAGACAGTGCTGTTCATGCCATTCCTCTCTTAGTCAAAATAAATTTGGGCGCTTGTTTCCAGAAGTTCGCTGAGTAAGTTCTTCTAACAGCATTGGTGCTTTTGAAAGCAAGTAAGATAAAGTAGGAAAACCCTTAAAACCTAGAATATTTATTACTTAAGGGAAACATAGGCTGTGACTGTATGGAGTGCATCAGGTGGTTATTTTCCCCAAACACCATAAATCTTAAGCTGGTTCTGGCAGCGAAAAGGAGCAGCAGCGCTGCCCTCCCTGTGCTACCAGCTGTTTGTTCTCTCCCCTGTGCTGACCCAGGCGCTTGTGGTGAGCTGCTCTGGGAAACTGAGCTGGGGTAGGACTAACCTGGCAAAGAAACGTGTTTGTGATAGCACGAGGGAGGAGGAGGAGGAGGCCAGAGCAAGGGCCAGGCTGCTGCAGGGAGGCAGAGCTGCGGCTCTTGGCAGCACCGCCAGCCTGCAGCGCTCTCTGCGAAGGTACAGCCTTGACTCTCTGAAATTTGGGGGATTTTGGTCTTCAGGCTGACTCCTTTGAGCTTTTCAATACAGGAGTGAATTCAAGAGATGGAGATTTTTACAGGCTATGGTCACATAAGGCTGGTTCATTGGTTGTTTAAAAAGAAATGGTGCTGTTGAGAGGGCTTTTCACAGCATATAGATAGAGGAGTTGTTCTCATCTTCCTTGCCTCAGACATTGGCATTGATTAAATAAGTTCCCACTTTGATCCTGGGAATCATTCTTAAACTGAGTATTTAAAGCACCCTCAAATAACAATGTTAGTAAAATATTTTATGGTATCCTGGAAGCTCCTTCCTGCAAGTGTATCAATATATAGACATTATAATAAAATCAGATGAGATCTTGCTTCTTTCAGAATATTTTTGCCTTTCGTATTTTTTGGGGAAGTATTTTTACTAAATCACACATGCACCCAATCCTATTGCCAGCCATTCACATAGAAATTTATAATTACTAATTTTCAGTGCTGTATTTATCAACATTTTAATTGCTTTTCTTGAAGAAACTGCTGGAAGCACTATCATACTAGGATGTTTCCACCCAGACTTTTGGCATTGGGTAGGGGGAGGGAAAAAAGAGGACTTTTTCTCTTCTACTGCGTTATTACTGAAAATAAAGTCTTGCCAAAACTAGTTTTAATGAGACTCTCAGGAAAAAAAAATAAGCTTTAGAAAAAATTACCAGTTTTTTACCTTGCCTAGCATATATTTATATTCCTTGGGGCATGTGCACTTGAGTCACTTGTATGGCACAGTAAGATAAAAGGGATTTTTGGTAGCAAAGATGTGGTCCAAATGTGCAGTCTCTGTCATGAAACATTTGCTGACATCTGAGGTGGCTGTTTGTGATGTGAGTACGGTCTGGAAGCTGTAGCTGATCCAGAATGACTTCTGGAACATCCCAGTGTTCCTTGAACCTGGATATTCCAATAATGGTGCCTTACTCTCCTGTCTGTCCGGCAGTGAAGACTGTCTGCAGTGCTCTTAGGGCCCAAGAAAATGGGACAGGATGGCTCCATATTGTTACTAATAAAGAGAGGAGCAATTCTGTCTTAAACATTTGGGAGAGTTATTAGTAAGCCATTTCATAGACACAGAATGTGAATTATTCAGGGTGCTTTTTCCTGAAGTGTGAAGTTCAAAAGCACAATGAAATTATTTTAAATAAAAGGAATATTTAGTTTTCCTGTGTCAGCAGAAATAAATGGAACTGTATGGCCAAAAGAGGCTTCAGGGTGATCTTGCTCATCCTTCTCTGTGTTGTGTATCTGTTCCATTTCTGACAAATGCTTCTCTGACTTGTTTTTGACGTATTTAGTGAATGCAGTTTCCCTGTATCTCTAGGCAATTGGTTTCAGTAACTAATTTTGTGTAGTATAAAATAAATATTCTTTACTGCTAATTAAACCAGTTTTGTCTTGTATTACTCACAGCTAAGACTCCACAGCTGAAATGGAGAACAGTTTTTATACAAAATTTTTTCAGGTGATTGTCTCCTTTGTTCCACACTGAACAAGCTTAACCTCTTTAGCAATATAATATTGATTTAACTGATTTATCCTTCAAAAGATTGCTAGTCTTTATTAAGTTTCACTTGGTTGATATGAGCCACTTCCCAATTTATCAGAATGATATTTGTTAAGATCTTGTCATCAAAAATATTTGTAGCCCCTGCCTCGGCCATGTCTTGTATATAACTCTCCTGTGTGTGTCAATGTCCTCATGCAGGTCCTGGAGGGAGGAACTTCCTTGCAATGTTCATCCACATGGATTGAAAAGAATTTGCAAATAAAAACCCTCTGAGTGCCGTAGCTCATTATTGCCAGCCTCTCTTAGGGCATTTTTACCAGGACTGTATTAGGGAAGATGATTGCTCATAGTTTAGAGATTACTTTTCTCTGTTTCTTAAGCATTGTGTGAAATTCTTCCAGTCCTGCTGACTTGAATTTCTCCGATTATTTAGTCTAGCAACAAAATCAGTTTCTAGTATTAGCTGCAATAAATCTGTTTTATGAAGGCTAAAATACAGAAAATAGCATTTGAGTCTGTTTTGTTACCCGTTTGTTCTTTCTAAACACTGTTTGTACAGACTTCGGTGTTTTACTTTTTACTTCTAAAATATTTCTGCAACTTTGTTTGCCTTTTATACTGCACAGTGGTAATACTGCATGCTGTGCTTTTATCTCTTCTGATTTTTATCCCTGACAGTTTATGCTGTTCCTTTATATTCATTAAAATGCCCTTGTTTCCATTCCTAATATGATTCTTTCTAGTTTCAGACCCTTATTACTGGCTGCTTTTATGTAGCCTGTATTGTTCATATACATTTCCTATCTCTCCCCTGCTTTGGAATACTTTCCCATTGTGCACATTCCAGTACAATAACTGCCAGTCCTCCTTTAAATTGTAGTCCCAAGAGATTCTAGCAACAAGTTCAAAGAGTTTGTTGAAATTTGCTTTTCTTCTTTCAGTTAATTGAAGATAAAAAACTTGCTCTGCCTCTCTGTTGCTCTCGCTTTCCCCCTTCCTTGGCACAGCGAGTACTTCTCGTTACCACTTCCAGCCAAATCACTGTACACATTGAGATGTTTAAAATGGAGCCTGCCCTAATAGAGTGAAGTGTGAAGTAACTGCTCTTCTGGCACCCTCAACTTTGTGAAACAGTTGTCCTCAGCGTTTTCACAAACATGTTGGGCTGTTTGTTCTGATATTTTGGTTATCTATTAGACGTATGGATGATGAAGGCCTCCTCTTACCCTCTGAGATACGTGCTCTGAAAACTTCTGGTAGCTGATTCCAAAGACTCAGCAGCTTCCTCAGATTTTTCTCTCCCAGACTTCCCAGCTCCTTTTTCCCTAGTTCCTATTCTCTGTTGCTTCTGTGTTTGTTTCACCTCCAGCTTTTTTCCTTCTCTGTTTTATTTCCTTGTAATAAAAACAAGTGACTATTTTTTACTTACTGTGGCCCACTGAACTGGATGAGACTAGAACTTAGAAATGGGCCAGATGCTTTTCATTGTGAGGAAAAGCTTGGAAAAGGGAATTTTGAAATAAAAAGAACTGATCATTTCAGTTCCCTTAAATTGTTTCATTTCTAAGAGGGGCTAATTTGTGGCTGTGCTTGTGTTTTGTGTGGATGAGGGGCATGGCTGTAGCCAGCAATGGTGTTCTGGCACATGAAGCACTCAGCTTCTTGTCCGTGGCTGTGAAAAACCCAACAGGGAATGTTTGGAGTTGCTGGACACTGTTGTCCCCACAGTCACACGGTTCCAGTGGTTGCACATCCAGTTCTGGCCACTCTGCCAAACAGTTCTCAAGGCTGGCCCAAGGTTTCGTGTGGTCCCCACGCTGTTCCCAGCGTAGTTTGTGTGTGGCTGCTTTGTGTGGGAGTTTGGGAATTAGATAGCATGGATGGAAGCTTGTCAGCCTCAAGGCCAGCACCACCAACTACGTTTAACGTACTGGTATAACCATAACTGAATTTGTTTTGTTGGTGGTGTTCTTTCAAGGAGGAATTCAATCAAACTGATAGAATTCTCATCAGTTTCGCTTTCAGCCTCCTGGGCAAACAGTGTGCCACAGTTAATGTTCTCTAACCCGTAGGGATGTAAGTTTAGGAGGAACAGCTCACAGCAGAATTGCTCTAGAGGGAGCAGAGGAGATGGGATGTACAAGCCAAGAGGCTCTGGGAAATGCTGGCTTTCAGTGCTACTTCAGGCTTCTCACACACAATGGTTCATGATTTGAGTAATTAACCTTGCATCAGGTATCCTGGTACAGGTCTATACAAAGGAAGGTGCAAAACACATTCGGCAGGAATTCTAATCTATATTTCTGCCTGCATCTTCCAGAAACCGTGTAAGAGGGTCCAGAAATGGGAGAGTAACTCAAGAAACAAATGATCTGTAAGCAAAATTATTTTAAAAAATTACCTCTGAGCTTTTTCATGTAGCTGTAAGGGCTGGCTCATGTCTGGCTATGCTCTTTCTTTAGTGGAACGGGAGAATATTCTTTGTCTTGCGGTATGTGTGAACAGCTTGGAAATATATTCATTTCAAATGTATTAGTTGGTAAAGAATAAAAATAAAAGCTTGGTAAACTCACATTTCATGTGCTCTCTATGTGGTCTTCTCAGACAAGGATACATTGGTAGAGCAGAACAGAGAAAGTACTGTTGGTTGTGAACCTACTTTGTGGACAAGCAGAAAATCTTGATCTCAAGGCTTGTTAACCAGATGGTGTCAGTGGGGGTTTTAAATTTCTGATAATGTAAATAAATATTTGTTTAAGAATATTTTCAGCTTACTTTTTTTTTTTTAAATTCATATGTGTCTTTTCATTTTACTTGCTTTGGACTGTCTTGATAGAAAAACAAAACAAAACATTTTTTTCATTGTTAGATTGGCCATGTTATGTTAAAGGCTTTCTTAGACCAATGAGAGTTTCTTGTCTATACTTTTGTTAACATGCTCACACTTAGAAAAAGTGAAGTCATAGTTATCTTGGACGTGTTTAAACTTGAGTTGAAGCTTGGGCTCTCAGCTATTCCATATCTTCTCAGATGCACTGTTTTCCTTGTGTGGCTAGAATTTGGAAAAGTATTATGATAGACATTTGTTAGCTGGCTTTTATCTAAAGACTATAAATGTTGTTCAGTTAAGTTGTTAAATATTTCTGGGGTTTTTCCTCTTTTTCTTTTTTTTTCCTTTCTGTCCCCTAGTGTGTAGCCTGAACTGAACCTGGGGAATTTATATCTGCATGGATGTGAGCACATTATGTGGTGTAGGAGCATATTCCATAACAGCCATTAGTAATGGGCCTTGGGGACAGGGCAGGGGCTGAATTCTGGCTCCTCTAGTCAAGCCACCTAGGTTTCTTTTTTAGGAACATTGTGATACTCTAGTTGCTGTCTGAATTGTTTTCTTTCAAAACTTGAAAGGAATAATTATATTTATTTTACTATTCTAAAGGAGCTTACTAATGAAAGGAGGAAGTGTTTTTAAATTCTGCCGAGGTCTTTATGCTTAGTCAGAAGAATGAAGTAGTTATCTCTGAAATGCAATTCAGATAGACTGGGGTCTAGTCTAATAGGAAATCAATCTAATAGGAAATACTAAACAAAGGTGTTTAGGTGTGATTTAGGTTGTCTGGATATCACCTTTATGCCTTGATCTCTATTGTCTGTACTTGGCATAAGTTATTTCAAATAGGGTGCCCCCACTGGATTTCAGCACTGTGTGTAATTACACAGCTACG
Organism: Irena cyanogastra; assembly: GCA_013397155.1. Classification (NCBI taxonomy): domain Eukaryota; kingdom Metazoa; phylum Chordata; class Aves; order Passeriformes; family Irenidae; genus Irena; species Irena cyanogastra. Next base: position 1,263,974 of record VWZV01004341.1, read on the forward strand.
TAAACAACAAATTGAACTTCAAAATATTTTAAAACCATTTTGGGAACTGACTCTGACCTGCTTTGAGGAGGAGGTTGGACTGGCTGACCTTTGAGGTCTTTTTCAACCTGAGTGACTGTGTGATCCTATTCCATGAGCTTCCCTTCTGATGGTGATGTCCATTATTTATGTGGTACCCATTGCTTTTACACAGTGAATGATGTGTACTAACTTTTATTTCCTAGATGGTGTTTTCCTGTGTTGTTTATGAAAAGAAAATAGTTTACTCAATCTCTTTGTTTCGTTGTCTGTGTTTCTTATTTCCTTTGTTACCTGATACTTGCTTTATCTATTAATCTGTGTGATTACACATATACTAAATAAATTATTACTTCCTTACACATGGGGATTGTTTTTTTCAGAAATGGTGTCACCTGGCATTCCAGATTTTCTTTTTAAAAAGTACATTTAAAAGTTTATGTGCTAGAAGAGGGTAGGGCTATTTTGATTACATTAAAGCAAATATGTCAGAATTTATATTCTCACTGGATTTCCATCATGCACTGTTGAAAACAGTTTTGTCCTGCCTGTGCTAGCAGCTAACAATGCATGTCACTAGCAATGAGTCATTTTCTGATGGCCTGGGAGTGTTTAGGTATTTCTGTTTTCTGCCTCTTCTCATCTTGCATCTTCTTTTGAACTTGTGGTCTTTTAATCCATATTGGTTTTTAGTTCCTCTCTTATTTATTTGCTCATCTCTTTATTTTTTTTGTCATAAAGAAAATTTTCATCAGTAACTTTAGTGACAGGATGAGGGGGAATGGCTTCAAACTGTCAGAGGGCCGGTTTAGATTAGATGTTAGGAACAAATTCTTTGCTGTGAGGATGGTGAGGCAGTGGAACAGTTTGACCAGGCAAGCTGTGGCTACCCCATCCCTGGAAGTGTTCCTGGCCAGACTGGATGGGGCTTGGAGCAACCACTTGGTCTAGTGGAAGGTTGGGGGTTGGAAGTTATATTTGCCAAACCTTGCCAGTCAAAACCATGAGAAGAGACAGAATGTGATGCTTTCTTTATAGAAAAGAAATTATCTGACTTATATTGCTGTTAAAATTGTGTTTCTCAAAGCAAGCTTGCTAGATATGGCATCTTAGACGTAATGGCTTTAAATAGAATTTATCACAGTATGTTAATGTGGGTATGCAGTTAATACACAAACGTGTTTCTTGGCTGTGTGACATGCTGCCAACCTCTCTTCGGGTCTAGATATGATCTGGTTCACGTTCACGAGAAGAGAGAGCAGGGGAGAGGAAATAAACTCTGTTTCTAAAAGTAAAAAAGGTTCCAAACCAGTTCCAAACAGTCTATCTCTAGAAAATGTTGTAGTACAGGTTAGAAACTAAGAACTTCCAAACCTCTTCAAATGCAGTAGAAAAAGAGTCAGTCATCTTCTGTTTAATCCTTTGGCACTGAAATTCGAATTTACAGAGAAATTACTGACAGAAGAGAGTGGTTTGAGTTGCTGTGTAGCATGGAAGCATAAAGGCATGCTTGAAGGTAAAATGCCTTTATATTTCAGTAGAATTGCCAGGCTAAGGAGAAAATATTTGCATTTCCTTTTCTTCTGTTGTCCTTTTGTAGCTCAGTACTTAGCGCTTAATCTCAAGTTGTTACAACTATAATATTTTTAGAAACCCATTGAATATTTTGGAAATAGCAGGTCGGCAGGAGTTGAGGAAAATGTTTAAGAAAGACAAACACATTTTTGAGCTTCTTAATGTATCTGTCTTTACATTTTAAAATCAATGAAGTAACAGATCAGATGTGTGACCCAGTTAGAGTAACCAAGTAATACTTCTGTTGAGAAGTCCATGTCTTTTATTTGTATATGTGTTCCATCTGAAATTTTGATAGGAGTATATTGGAATTGGTGACTTGTTTATTTCTGAATTTCTCTTGGTTGCTGTGAAGAAACATTCTCTCAAAGTTAGGAATGTAAATAGGGCCTATCACAAACAGATAGGGCTGCTTTGCTCAATGTGTCTTGATTAACTCAAGAGTGGCATCCTTGAGTTAATCAATTTGAGCTTGGAAGGAAACCGTCCACCATATGTATAGACATAAGTTTTTATCTTAATCATTAAATCTATCACTTCTGTTGCTCATAAAAAAAAAAAAAGTCTGAGGAGAGACGACTGGTCCCATTTTTCCCATGTACATTTTCTTGGCAGGAGCATTGGCATAAACACTTCCTGCCTTGCCATCATGGTGACACACGTTGTGGAGATGTGTGAATCAGGGCAGGGAATTGCTGCAGACACAATTGCTTTGCCTTTTCTCAGTGTCCAGCCCCGCTGCCTCTTGCTGGGTTGCCCTGTAGCAGGTTTGGTCCATGTCTGGTTCACAATCCAGCATCCAGCTGAATGGGAACAGTTCCGAGGCTGGGAACAAGAGGTGTGGGGTGGGATCAGCTTCCATTGGAACTGCTGCTGAATGTAATAGTCCTACTGAATGCAATTTATGGGCAGTTTGTGTGGAGAAGTAGTAATCAGTCAACATGACTGGTGTTGGACCACATCTGACTGTGCTGTAGTAAAATTACACTTTTTCCTTACTAAGATTTTTATGGCAATTAATGTGCTCTTACAGTAAAAGAACTAAATCTCACCATTTGATATGAGAGAAAATACATCCCCAAAGAAGGGGAAGAACAAGGCCAGCTAATATGGCTTCATATCTGTTAGCTTGGATCTTGGGTCACATGAACAGCAAGGAAAAATACTGAGAGTAATTTATAATTATTATTTTTTAAACCAGCTATTACTAAATTATGACTTGTTTGTCATAGGGTACTCAAACTTGTCAGGTGACCCATTGCCTGCTAGGTTAGAACCTAAAGTTTTTAACAGTGTAACATGTGAACAGTGTAACAGGTTTAAGGTACAGCAGCACGGACAACCATGTGAACTGATGGAGGGTCAGTCATGCTGCAGGGGTATCACCTGGAATGGTACCACACCAGGGTTGTAGTGGAAGCTGGTGAAAACAGGCAGTTTTGGGAGAGATGTTACACAGGAAACTTGGTACTCCAGCCTTGCTTAACCTACTGACCCTAAACACTCCTCCTATTTAATACAGTTTGGAAAACACACAGCTTCTGTCTGCTGTTTGGTATCTTCTTTGGTTGAAGAGGAGCTTTCTTTAGTTGATCTGAGAATAATTGGTTAGAAAAGTGTTTAAACTCAGCAGAGATGGATGTCCAGCAGGGGCTTGTCCTGGCTGAACCTGAAGGACTGTGAGTGTGAAAGGGAACAGGCAAAGTGATTAATGTCTCAGTAGGGGATTTGCAGTTCACCACTTGTTGGTTGGACCAAAGCAACCAACCCTTACTGCAAAATAAACCCCTGACATTCACCATCTCAGCTAAGGTTCAAAATAACATATTTAACCTTTTCATTGCAGCAGACTGAGTGTGCTAATATGTGTGGTTACAGAGATGTGCTGATAAGCCAGAGCTTGATAGCACCTTGTAGCCAAATATATTTATGTGTCCGTACCTGTACTAACATGGCACAATGGCTCTTATACAATAGTTACTTGTTTCAGAGTAAACACCTGGAGATTTTTTCATGAGTGCTTTCTTTTAAAAATTTTATCTTCATCTTTGCAGAATGGGTTTGATAAAAACTTTCCTGTAGGCTGGGCACCTAGAACATGTTCCAGTTGAAAGGAGAGGCAGCATTGGTCCACTCCCTCTACCTGGGTAGATCCTGTTCTGTGAATCTGTTCTGTGAAGTGTGGGAATTTGGGTCTGTTTTGTTCAGTTTTAGAGCTGAAATGATACCTTTGAGTTCCTAGGTGCATTTATTGAGAATTTCTCTAACTGGTACTCATAAGGCAATACTGAACTTACTTGCTTGTCCACAACAGATGGTGCCCAAGATTAACTATGTCCAGCTGCAGCTTGGTGTGACAGAAGAGAATTTGATAAGAAAAAATATTAAGATGAGTGAGAAAATAGAGGTGATGCATGGTCTTACTTTGGCAGACAAGTCAGATTATTGTTGTCAGCGTGTCAACCTGTGTCTTGCAGATGTCTGATACTTAAACAAATTTTAAGAAAACTTGAGATTGACAGAAGCAAAGCATTACACAACAGCTGCTTCGGGGTTTTTGCGTGAAGGGAAGTTGAACAAAGGTGGTTGCGTTACTGCTGAAATTGGCAGGACCCATTGGTTTGCAAGTATCTATCAATGCAAGTGAAGTGACACTTGCGTAATGGTTTCTTGATTTGTTTTTCTCTCTGTAGGAGAATAAAATTGGCAGGGAGCATTTGGAGGATTAGGAAAGAGCCATTTGTAGATGGACATTTGTCAAGCTTTGCTTTCTTAGCTTGTCCATTTCAGATTGTTTTGGAGAAGTGTAGAGCAGCCTGGAAAACGTTGGGGGGGGATGTGAGAGGGGGAGAGGAAAAAAAAGAAAACTAAAACATAAAACACTAACCAAAACCACAAAACTAAACACCAAGAAGTTTCACCTCAACATGAGGAAGAACTTCTTCACGTTGACAGCGGCAGAGGACTGGAAGAGGCTGCCCAGGGAAGTCATGGAGTCTCCCCTCGCTGGAGACATTCCAAACCCACCTGGGAGCGTTCCTGTGTCACCTGCTCCAGGTGACCCTGCCTTGGCCGGGGCTTGAACTAGCTGATCTCCCAAAGGGTCTTGTGATTATGTGGAAAAAGGAGGAAAAAAAAAAAAAAAAGGCGATCCCCGGAGTCCCACGTTAATCTTTCACGCGTGAAACCCTGGTTTTCCCAGAGCAGCCCCAGCAGCCGAGGAGGGGCCGCCAGGAAAGCGGCTGGCGTCTATGGAAACGTAACTTTTGGTTGCGCCGCTTTGTTAAATGGAAAAGTGCGGGCGTGGGGGGAAGGGAGCGGGAGCGCTGCCGCCCGCCGCGCTCGGAGGCTGCTCCCGGACAGGGCCGGCGGGGGAGCGGCCGGACGCTCCCGCGCTCGGTTCCCGGCTTCGCCCCCGGGCTCGGCCGCCGGGACGTGCGGGCCCCTGCGGGGGTGCGGGGCGGGGGCCGGCC
>VWZV01004344.1:13685-25079 GCA_013397155.1 Irena cyanogastra
CAACAGAGTGCATGAAATAGAAAATTTTTTACCACTCTGTATAATTATAAGATATCATATAAGTATATATAATATTATATAAAATTATGTAATTCATTGGCTCCACAGTTTGACTTTCAAGGGAAACCTGTATATTTTAAATTATATAATATATCTTTATTAATTAATGGGCTCATATTTTCACTAAAGCCTTGTTGGACATGTGGAATATTTTAATATCCCTCTTCCATCTCTGATGTTGTGGAGAAGGGAAGACACAAAACATTGGACATATTAAGACAGGTGTCTGATTTACAGCTTAACCTATGGGAAGGAAAGGATCCTCATCTCCCATTGATTAAAGATCATTTTATAACAAGCTTGTTTTCACTTTTATGTTTAACAAACTTGTACAAAGAGGTCTTGGACTAAAGAGTCATGAGTTTGGGAGGGTCTGAGCTCCCTAAGTGCAGGGGATTTGCCAGGACTGATCACAAAATTGTGTAGACTAGAAAGGACACGCGAGGTTGTGTTATTCAAAGCAGGGATTAACTTCAGACTTGGATTAGCATCCTCAGGGTCCTGACTGGTCATGAAGTGAAAAAAAAAGGAAATTATTCCAGGACAGAGATTTTGCCAACTCTCTGGGAGCAGTTCCAGTACTTAATCATCCTGACCTTGAAAAGGCTTCTCCTTAATACACAGATCCAGTGGAAATCTCACTTCGTGCCACCTGTGTGTCTCTCATCTCTCAGCTGTGCTGCTCTGAGTCTTATTTTGTCTTCTGCATCGTGTTCTTGCTTTTATGGCAATGAAAACTGAATTTAAATCACCCTTAACCTTTTCTTCTTGAGGCTAAACCAACTGAGCTCCCACAGCCTTTCCTCTGCATAACAATTTCTATGCTGGTGTCCTCCTTGATGATTTCCAACTCTGCGTTCAGGCTCTTAATGTTTTCAAAACAAAGTCAGCACAGCAGGGCAAAAAATCCTGTGTCTTCTTCACCACCAGATACTGAGGTAGCAGCTGTTCTGCTGAAGTCAACATCTCAGAGTAATGTCAAATCTGTGCCTCTGCTTTTCCATTCCACATAAACATGATTATTCAAAGTAGCACACTGCTTCAGATTTTTGTCTAATACACCTTGCTAGAAAGATGAGGCAGGTTAACACAGTTATAATGCAATTTTTAACGTGATAGATTAAAACTGATTTTCTCTGTGCCTTACTTATCTGTGTAGGAAAGGGTCATAGAGATGGCTTTCAGATCCTTTGAACAACAAAAAAAAAAGGTTGTCTTTGTTTTTGTGAGTGCCATTGTGAGACCTCACCTGCAGAGCTGCCCCAGCCCTGGGCCAGCACAGGGAGCAGCTGGAGCTGCTGCAGCCAGGCCAGAGGAGGCTCCAGGATGGGCAGAGCACGGAGCAGCTCTGCTGGCAGCAAAGGCTGGCACAGCTGCCATTGCTCACCCGGGCAGGAGAAGCTTTGGGGTGACCTCACTGTGGCCTCGCAGGGCCTGGAGGGGCTGCAGGAAAGATGGGGAGAGACAATGGCCAAGGGCTGCAGGGACAGGAGCCAGGGAATGGCTCCCAGTGCCAGAGGGCAGGGCTGGCTGGGATATTGGGAATCAGGAATTGTTCCCTGGCAGGGTGGGCAGGGCCTGGCACAGGGTGCCCAGAGCAGCTGGGGCTGCCCCTGGATCCCTGGCAGTGCCCAAGGCCAGGCTGGACACTGGGGCTGGGAGCACCTGGGACAGTGGGAGGTGTCCCTGCCATGGCAGGGGTGGGATGAGATGAGCCTTAAGGTCACCTCTGACCTAAATCATTTTCTGATAAAAGAACCAAATTGATAACTTGGAGTAAAATATTGAATCCCAAAATAATTTAATTGGAATCCCACTGCCTATCCAGACAGCAAAAGAGCAGAGCATCCAATAGTCTTTACTTTTGAAAAATGACTGCTTTCCTGTCCTGACTTCTCCACTCTTTACACTGCACCTACTCACATATTTCTGAGGCGAAACATGCTTTTGTGTATGATCTGTGATGAGTTGGGGGGTGAGAGTGTTCCCAACTGCTCTTCAAATCATGGCTGTTCCTGTCTCCTCACATCATCTCCAGTCCTGACAATGAATTAAATTCTTAAACTTTTGTGCTGAATCAGAACATAAATTAGAGTGGTTTCCCTCTCCCTTTGTGGGGTTTTATGGGTAGGAATGCCGTTGTGAAAAATTTATGAACATGAAATCTTCCCTAACTACAGTGCTATTGCCTTTTCTAGGGGATAAAATCCAAGCTACCTCATTGTCAAGGTATAAAGTTCTCTTCAATGCAGGATTCATCACTGGCAGGAGCTGTCCCAGGGTCTTTATAACTGCTGGATGTTTTCAGGGTTGTAAAGGATTTAAGTGGAGCCCAGGATAAATATCAACAGATCTCAAGTAATTAGGCAGAACACCTACATGAGGAGAAGGAGGCTCACAAGCAATTATTTTCCTAAAGCAATGTAAGGCAGAGACGTATGACAGAATTCATATTTTCATAAGTTACTTGTCAATAATTTTGCATACAGAACAGATTCCAGATTCCAAATATATCCTGTATTACAGATATTGTGTATCAGAAGAGTTCAATATGATGTTTCAAAATAATGCATTTTTTTTCCTTTGAACAAGCAATAAATAATGGTAATTAAAACAAACAAACAAAAACAAAACCAAAAAGATAAAGATACATCTAATAAAACCATAGGGGAATTGCCACTGTTGATTATGTCTCTAAATTATTTTGAAGTCTGCATTAATGAAACTGCAAACTAAATTAAGTACCTTCATCTGCTTCTGGAAGCTACTCTGTCTGATCATTAAAGAATACACATTTTCACTGCAGTAATCAGAGTTTTAAATGGGCTTAATGTAATTAGAAAAACCCTTGGAGATATATATTATCTCTTATGAAAATGGATATGCTTCCTAGATCAGAACATATTGTTTCAGCATCAGTGTAGGACTATAAAATTGCAGCTCTAAGTTTCTAACTTTGTTTAGTTATGGGCACAGGGACCCTGTTGAATATAAAAAGAGGCAAATGCAGTGAAAACATATATGTACAAAAATCACACTGATTATCCCTATCAATCCTCTAAAGCTTGGCATGAAAGATGATCCATAACTGGCACAAGACTTTTAAACAATTCTGAAAATATAACTGTGAATGTCCTATGATGCTAAAGGAGTGCCAGTCTGCTGGCTAATAAGACATTTAAACTTCATTTTTCACATCATAATCCATACAAATAAATCTGTGCTTCTTTGTATGGATCTGGAATTTGTGTGAGCTTCTTACACACACAAACCATAATATTCTTTCATGAAAATCAAAATTATAGAAGCCCAAATTCCTGACTTGCGTACATATCTGCTATTACCTACATGCAGACATTCATGCACGCCCACATTCAGCCTGTGCTAGTGCTTGCAGGATTGCAACTTTCATTTCCTAAACAAGAATCTCATCAAAGAAATCAGCAAATTTGTGTTTTCTGACTGCAACCAGCACATCAGTTTGTCACGGCTTTCACCAAATAACACTCCAAGCTTGGTAATTTCTTTCATTTAGACTAATGTAATGATAACATCAATTTTTCTCTTCTTGAGATATGACTGACTGAATATCTAAAGCATATGTTAATTTTAAGTACAAGTTGTTCTAAGATTTTAACATAAATGTTCATGTGGTTGGGGTTAAGCACAAACTTAAGAGCTTTGCTGGGTCTTACTAAATGAAGCTCTCCCCACCCATGAAATCAGTCCCCAAGTCAGTAAAAACATGATTATTAGCTCTGTTTGATGCATGCCTTCTCCCTAAGGAGATGTTTACTGCTCAAAAATGGACTCGGGGTGCAGTCAAAACCCTGTTCCAATGCTTAGGATCAGCCAGAAAATCACATTTTTCCCTTTAAAGCTGCTTGATCTTCCCACTCGAGGTAGTTTATCCAGGAGCAACCTGCCAGCAGTGTTATCCTTCCCCCTGAGAGGCTCAGAAGATGTGCACTGAAACCCTGACAGCTGCCTGCACTGTCAGGTGCAGATTTACCAGGAGGGCTAAAAAGGCTGGAGCTTCCTCCCCAGTGTAGCCATTTGTCTGAAGCAATTTTCTCCTATTCTTTGAGCAATTTGACATGGTGAGGGCCTGACAATTAGTCTGAAGCCAACACCATGGGCTGCTGAGAAAATGAAGGGTTTCTATCCTAATTTTACCAAAATTTCTCGTCTGGCAATTTAAGAGTTTATTTCTATTCCATTGTTTACCAGCTGGTGATAAATACGCTTTCACAGACCTGAACATTTTGAGGCCAGATTGACTTAGCAAAGCATTTTCAAACAGCTGAAAGGAGTGTTGTATTATAATTTTAGGTGACAGTGTTTTATTTTCTTATTATGTCTCAAACACTTATGTAAGTGTTAAAGACTTTTTAACAACTCATGTAGGTTGTTAAAAAGCTGATAATTTCTCATAACTGTGGTAGATGAGTCACATTTCACTTGGTTCTATTGCTTTACCCTCCATCTTTTTAAAATTTGATTATTTAGCAAGAAAACGTGATCTTAAATAGAGTGAGTCATACTTCTATAAAAAAATTAGGCATTTTTTGTTGGCTTTATTTTGAGACTAATAAAACAATGTCAAGACAGATGTGTTGCAATATCCATATCCCTGCTGCCCTCACCATGAGACAATAAAAGTTTCTGAAGCCTAAACCCAAAACAAAGTCTTGCAGGTTCTGGAAAGCTGTGAGTCACTATGTGTGCATCAATATTTGGGTACAAAATTGACATTTTCTCTGCTTAACCTAAGGGCTTTACCTTTTTTGGATGTGTGTTTGAATTTGTCCCCCCACTGGAAACATTGAGCACAAAATGTACATTATTCATTTCTGATTTTGTGTTTCACCCTATACCCCTTTTCTCCTCTTATATTTGGGATTTTTTTTCCATCTTCAAGGAGAGTATAGTAGTTTGCAAAATAATTTTGTGGAGTCCTTGGCCATATGGCACTACAAAAATGAAAAGAACTATGTAGAAAGCATCTTGTGTGTCCTGCAATTTTTGATATGGAAAGAAAAAGAGTGTGTTCATTTCACTGATTGACATATAAAGTCTAAAAATCTGTGAAGACCAGTGAAAAAGCAGTTAATTTAGTTTTAGTGGGGATTACATATTCACAAAATGCAAGTGAGTCCTTTAGTATGTCATTAACACAGTGAAATGGTGTAATTACAATGTATAATCTTTCTTCATTTATCTCCTTTACAGTTGTCAGCATCAGAAATCCTCCGAATTTGCCTAAAATATGTAAGTCTGTGATATTTGATAGCAGACTTAATCAGTGATTGCAATAGAATGGCTGTTAAAAATCCCAGTACATTTATAATGTTTTTGGCAGGCAGCATAAGAATGTTTTCCATCCTCGATGTCTTTGTTTACTCAAAAACACAACTGTTCTTTCTAGTTAGGAACTAAGTAATCTCCAGTCTGCTGTTTGGAAGTAAAATGACAACTTATATGGAGATAATTATGCAAGAATGGGAACACTACTTAATTGAAACAATCAGTTCTAGGCAAAAATACACAGTCTCAAATTTGGAAGTGACAAGATGTTACAGTACCCTGGGTTTATTGATATTTGTTTGTCATTTTCTCCAAATTCTTAAACTGCTAGAAAATAACCATGCTCTACCAGTTTGTTCTTTAATTTCATTTTTTTTTATTTGCTGTTAGTTTAAGGAGAATATATAATTTTTCTTTGATGCCATATGCTGCCTAATTGAAAAGCATATTTCATACAGTGCTGTGTACAAGGATCTTGGGTTTGTAAAGCAGGACTCAAAGCTACCAGAAAAAAAAAAATGTAGAGAACAGGGAATGCAGGATGTCATTTTGAGATAACTGCACTAGAGTTCACCTACACAGATGTTTAACCACTTAATTAAGAGAACGAGTAATTTATTTAGGGTTTCCTAATGAGGGAAGGAGGACTTCAGTATTGCAAATGCAGCCTGAATCAATCCAGTCCATCTATGCCTCAAATAAAAAGTTAAGATAAATTATTGGTGTTTACAGCCTAGTTCAGCACACGAATTGAGATTTAACTTAAAGACATGCTTGTATTGCAAAACAAAAACACTTGCTCCTAGATTATACAGCACTTCTAGGATTTATGTCTCCAAGGAAATAGAATTTTGGAGTCTCAAAAGAGAGTTCTTGTATCTTGGCTTAGATCCAATGAAAAAAAAGAATTTTTTTTTTTTGAAAAATCCCTATTGGATTTTGCATTCCAACTAAACAAAAGACCATTCTAAGTCCAGTGAATTTAGCTAAAAAGTTAAATTTTAATGGATTTCAAGTCTTATTTCTAAGGAGGATATGAGTTAAGTTTAATTCTTCCCAGGCAAGCTGTTTTCACTCCAGCCATTTAGAAAAGGCAGGTCTAGGATTGACTTTTCTTGATATTTCTTTAGATTTTTTCTAGTCTTTATTGAACTGAACTTGTGTGAACTTTTCACTTGTGACCATGGCTTTAAACATTGCAAAATGAGCTCTAAGTAATATTATCATCACCAGATAAAAACAGAGTGCCTTTCCTTCCTCAGCTCAACTACACACATTTCTCAGTGTTTCATAGTCAGGATTTTTGACAAAACTGTTGCAATGACCAAACTCTGGCACTGATGCAGTTCTTAATAGTTTTAAATCCTCCTCATCTTCCTCACCACTTTTCTCAGTGTTATGGATCATGGATGGGACGGACCTCGGGAGGTTTTTCAGCCCAAAACCCCATCAAAGTCCAAACCACGAAATTCACATCTATTTCCCCTGGGCTTTGACTAACAGAGTCTTGAAACAACCTGTCTTGGCAACATTGATTGTTCTCATATTGTTTTTTCCCCTTTTCTGTATTTCCAATCAGAAATCATGTCAGCAAAACACCTCTTTTTTCTCATAGACACTAGGAAGATGATGCTAAGTCTCCTCACATTTTTTCCCTCCATTTCAAAACAAAATCTACTTCCTTAAAAATCTACAAAATCTACTTCTTCAGCCTCTCCTCAAGTGGCAAGTTCTCGATTGCCCAAGCATTTTGCTGAATGCACATCAATGTATCTATATCTTTCTTACACTAGGAACCCAAAATATTTTTCAGTGGAGCCTGAAGAGTTGAAGATACCACCAAAGTGCTCTTAAAAATGTGCTTTTACAGCACACGTTTGGTGATTTTGCACCGAAATATCATACTGCTGTCTTTCCCACTCCTTTATTTTATGGCAGGCATATTGTTAAGCAGCTGTGCCCAGCTTAATTACACTGAGTCTAATAGTAATAGCTTTTTCTTGGTCTTTTGACTGTGCACTTGCTGCTGTTTTTGAGACTATATTTTTGGAAGATAACACTCTAGTGCTGTGCTATATGAAATATACATATCATTTACAGAGATGTATTATAAAGTCTAACTGAAATTTGAATTATATATAAAATGAATTCATAATTTATGCTTGTGAGTATCTACTGTATACACAGGATAATTTTTGAGCTCACATTTTCTGTAGCAGTCAGGTTTCATTGGCAACACTCCTCCTAAAATCTAGAACTTTCCCAAAATTTTTGTGGCATTATGACATACTGCATTAGTTTCTCTTTTGCAATGTGGACTATATTGCATATCTTGTTTATTTCTTTGGTTAGGGGTTTTTAATTGAATATTCCTAGTAAATGTGAACATTTTAATTAGTATTCATTTGCCTGTGATCCTGGTGGACAAAAAGCCTTCTGATCATATAAAAGTTACTCCCTCTGGAAAATCTAGAAAATTAGGGTATTTATCTGGGTTCATCTTACATAAAATATGTTTCATTTTGCACCTAGACTAATATGTCTTTTACAGTGAAAATATCGGAAAGTCTTGTGAAAAAACAGTTATTCTTCAATATATTTCTGCATATTTAAATTACATGGCAAATGTCTGGATTTTTTTAATATTTTCTGAAGCTGGTCATGTAAAGCCCATAGGCCTTCAGCTAGAGAATAATCAGGTTGCCACAATCTGGAACATTTTAAACTCCAAGGATCTTGTAGGCATGACAGAAATTTGGAAAAAAAAATTCATATTTAAGGAATATCTTTTCCCTGCAAATCAATTCAATGGAAATACTTAGATTGGTCTCATAGACTTGTATCATCCATGTAAGCATTGCACAGTTTTAATTAATGCTAATTGTGTATTGAGATTGGCTAGATTACTTTTCCTAAAACATTTTTCTCTTGAATTTGAGATATAGCTAATTTGGCACTCTCTTTTTTACATGTCAATCCCTTATAATCCCATTGGATTCATCGTGGTACATAACAAAAATGATCTTATCATCAAGAGAAACATTGGTAAAAGAACTCAGGCAGTTTTAGGGAGTAACTCTCCATCCCTCCTAATCTTTTTCCTTCCTCTTTTGTTTTTTTTTTTTTTCCCTCCTTCTGAAATTTGTGGGAATTTGACTGAATCAGAGGGAAGTATCCTTTTATATCCTCATTGAAATCTGTGCTTTTTCAATACATATTGCACCAGAGAGTTTAATTGCATTTGCCATGTCCCTGCCTGATCTATCTCTGTCCCTTCCCACATGTCTGAAATAATTTGTGATTTCACTAATTTCTACCGTCTCCCTTAACACAAATGCCCTCTTCTCTGAGCTTAGAAAAAAACTTCAGAAAAATATTCCTGCAGCAATCCTAGAAATTCATTTACCCGGATGACTTTTTTCAAACCATATGAAAATATCAAATAGCCTTCTTTCATTTTGATTCATATTAACTCTTGTGAAGTCCTGCTCTTAGACCTTCGCCACAATTAACTACATTCTATTTTAAATATGTAGTTAATAAATAAATTGTAGATTAATTAGGCACCATGGTTTTCATTTATTTAATCTTCCATATTTTTAAACCAACCGGTGAGAAAAAGCAAAAGAAAATAAGAGGCATGACATCCCAGAATAAGTATGTAGAAATTCAAATTTTCAAAATTTAAAACCCAAATAACCATTTAAAGTTACTCCAGCTAATAAGCTATTTGTAAAGATAAAGTGGTTGAGTATAACATACACCTCTGTTATATATTATGTATACTGGAATTTCAGTTGTTTATGTCACTTTGAAGAGGTTTCAGAAATTCACAAAAGCATCCAACATGGAAATAAAAATTTAGCCTGCAGATCTTGTCAGGCTGAAAGCTTCTTACACAATGTTTATAACATTTCTGTCACCAAAGGTCCATATAAATGTTTCTGAAATATATAAATACAAATATAAATACTTCTTTTATTTATATTTAAACAAACATTGTTTGACTTAATCATAATATCACTTAATAAGACCTAAGTAATTTTTGAATGTTGCTATATTAATTCAGGTTTTTAATTTTCCTTGTTAGAACTTTTAAGGCTGAGACTAAAATTTGTGAGCTTAAGATAAAAAATCATTTAAAAAAAAGATAATGCAAAATGTACAGAATTCTACCACACACACAAAACTTCTCTTGTGAAATTCATTCCACCTCCTTATTTCAAACACATTTATGCAGATTTTTAACATAATTTATGAATTTTGTATAACCTTAAGTATCGCTCATTCCACTGGTTATTAATGTTTGTCTTTTATATGAAATAATAATAATTCCAGAGACTAATTTCATCTGTGATGGATTCCTTTCATCTTTGCCACGCACTTGAAGCAAACTGTCTTGAATTTTTTTCTTCTTTTTACTTTTCTCTTTCTCCTTTCCACTGCCACATTTCCACTTTTCCTTTATTTCTGTACTAAACTAACCAGAAACAGAACGATATCAAGAATTCCTCTTTATTCAGTGCAGGGCTGCCTCAGGTCACTCAGTTAAATTGTAACTCGGTGGGGAGTCAGCCAAATGTGACAGGTTTGGCAAACCAGGGGGAAGCAGGGAGGATCAGAGCTCAGCATCCTGGGGGAATAAAGACTGGGGAATAAATCTTTTGCAGCTACATGTTGTCACAGAGAGAAACAAATCTTCAGTGATATGTTTGCTCAGAGTTACTCAGACTTGCCTTTCGTGGTCTTCCCCACTTTTCAGGTACTTGGAACAAGCTCAGCTAGTAGAAAATCTTCTTTTTCTTCTCGGTCTTTAATAACTTCAGTGAATGTTTCTGGCAGTCTTTTTCCCTCTTCGCCCTTTTCTCTCCTTCCCCTGTTTCCTCCATGTTTTTCCTCTCCTATTTTTTTTTTTTTTTAATTTCTGAATGGCAGTAAGGACACCAAATATTCACTGCTCAGGAAGTACTTATGCAGGAGTAAGAATGATTTCATTAAAATCCAAAGAGTAATTAAATTAATAAACAATTAAATAGAACACTTTCACACTGTGAGAGTGACCAAGAACTGTAACAGAAATGCTATAAACTTTCTATCCCTGGAAATATTCAAGAGGCATCTGGACATGGTAATGAAAGATGGAAAAGAGGGACAGAACCAAGCAGTAGTGGGTATTGTGGTCCCCACAAATTGGTCAGAGACTGAGAAAACCAACTTTCTCAGATTCTGCTTGTGAGACTCTGAACTTCTAGTCTAAATATGATAACTTCTAGTCTAAAAAACCTGCAGGTGCTGTTTTCTCCCTTTTTCTATCTCTTTGTGTTAAGATGTTAAGCTAAGCAGCCAACCAGGCATAATGTATTGATTAGTTAACCAAGCCGGACCAGCTGGATCGGAGTAGAGTATAAAGGTAGAGAACTTTTGTAAAAAAGTAGATTTTCTCCAAAACCAGCCTCAGAGTCAGCGTCTTTTGTTATTATAATGGCAACAGGGTATGGTCTCAAGATTTATGTGTATGACAGGTTTTTAGATACAGAAACTTCCATTTTGTAGTAGCTTGGAGTTAACAAGAAAATTATCAAAATTCATGAGAGTAAACTGATGCAGCTTACTGCATGGAGATGACATTACAGTTCGAAAAAAAAAAAGGTTTTCTTAAAATTCCTGTGCCTTTTGAATTAATACTGTGGTGCTGTGAACAGCAACAACCACTCATAGCTGAATCACCTGGCCAAGAGGACAAGGCCTTTGGCAGTGCTGGGGGAGCCTGCAGGCCTGGTGATGCTCTCTGGGATGTGGATCCCCCTGGTTAATTCCATAACCTTTGTCCCAGGCAAATGACAACACCAAGCTCACTATTAATTAAGAAGAGACTTGGAATCTGTTTTACATGTGGTATAATCGCGGGTACATGAAAGACAATTAGGCTTCAAAATGACGCCAGAGTAAGGAAGGGCCTGAGATTTAGCGGCCTCCTGTGCGAAAGCCAATATACACCAATATCTATCTATCTATCTCTATCTCCAT
>VWZV01004344.1:34371-45393 GCA_013397155.1 Irena cyanogastra
TTTTGTTGGTTGTTCCTTTGTTTTGTTTTTTGTCTTTGTGAGTTTTTGGTTTTTTGAGGGGGTTATTTTTGGAGGTTTTTGTTTGGTTTTGCTTGAGTTTTTGTTAGTTTGTTGGTTTGGTTTTTGAGGTTTTTTTTGTTGGGGTGTTTTTTTGGGGGGGTGTTCTGGTTTGATTTAATTTGATTTGATTTTCATTGTATTGGTGCTGGACCACCGATCCAATTCTCTTGAAATGTGTAGAATTGGTTTTTCTCAGAGACACTTGATGTCACTCCCCTGGCAACATCAGTTACTATTAAACCAATCCTTAAACCATTTAATGAAGAATTGTTTTTTGTTTTTATTCAGTTAAATGAAAACCTAGAGAAATGTATCATGAGGAACTAAGCTAATTCGCTTGGGAAAAAGGATATCCCCTGTGGATATACTTCAGCAACATTCAGATTGTCAATTATCTCAAAAAGAAAACAAAACCATGGACTGATTTATATTTCTTGTACTTTTAGTCTCTTAGATAGGCCCAATTTCTTATCTCGAGATCAAATTTGCAAGGCTCTTGTTTTCCAGACTATTTCAGTCTTGGCATATCCATCACTGTTGTAATGAGTTGCAGTTGATCACTTTGCAAAGTCAGAGATATAAAATATTCCTCTACAAATTTTAGTCACCTTTTTCATATTACATGCAAAAGGAAATAATAGGCATTTTTTCCTATATATTTTTGGTTTAATTTAATTTTTAATAAGCTTATAAAACTACCTAATGCTGTTCATCTATATTTGATGTTGATAGTTTTGACATTTTAAACTCAAGAGTTGCTGAAATATGCTAAGTTGTAGCATAATTTAATTGTTAATAAATGAGTATTGTACTGGTTTTTGTATGTAATTTTTTTTATTTGTGCTCTCAAATGTCCTTTTTCAGGCCAAATTACTCTAAATTCTATTCTCAAAAACGCTTTTTGAAGCAAGCAGAGTGATGTCTCTGTGTTTATCCTATTGTTATTAGTATATTTCGCTGTCCTTTATTTCATCAATTGGTCTTTATTTCATCAATTTCACATAAATATATTACTTGTTGGTGCCATATTTTGCTTGTAGAAAGTAAATGTCTCATCACCAGTGTTCCAGCAATAGCTTATTTTAAGTGAACATTTACTGTTTCTTTATTATCCAGAAGGAGTTTTTATAGGCTATAATGCTGTGTTAAATATTCTCCTCACTAAATAAGTACCCAAAATAAACAGTCCCATTTTAATAAGGAGTTATGATTTAGATTTCACTCCTTTTGTGAGTAATCCAAGAAGAAGTATCAGACCTTGAACGAATAAGGGCAGATACCCAAAGTTTAGGGTTGGGATGTTTTATGGAGCCTTGATGGCCTCACCAACCTATTTTGAGACAAAATGAGAATGAGCTTTTTCTTCACTTTAAACTCAAAGAATTGCAAAGAAATAGAAATTTTTGCTAGTAGTATGTGTCTAAAATCTGTTATCTAAAGAAGAAAAAAGAAGCAAGGGTAGATTACACGACATATATTTCCATCAGGTGAAACAGGTGAAATTCATCGAACAGATTCCTGTGACAGAGGTGCCAAAACTCATCACACTATTGTGCATCATGCTCTGCGCTGGGTGGTAAATCACTGCCCAGACTCTTATGTCACTATTTATGAATGAAAAATTCCTTTTACTTCATGGCCATGTGGTTTTGATCATAGAATCAGAGAATCCCAGAATGATTTGGGTTGGAAGAGACGTTGAATCTTATTCAGTGTCACCCCCTGCCGTGGCAGGGACACCTCCCACTGTCCCAGGTGCTCCCAGCCCCAGTGTCCAGCCTGGCCTTGGGCACTGCCAGGGATCCAGGGGCAGCCCCAGCTGCTCTGAGCACCCTGTGCCAGGGCCTGCCCATCCTGCCAGGGAACAATTCCTGATTCCCAATATCCCAGCCAGCCCTGCCCTCTGGCACTGGGAGCCATTCCCTGGCTCCTGTCCCTGCAGCCCTTGGCCATTGTCTCTCCCCATCTTTCCTGCAGCCCCTCCAGGCCCTGCGAGGCCACAGTGAGGTCACCCCAAAGCTTCTCCTGCCCGGGTGAGCAATGGCAGCTGTGCCAGCCTTTGCTGCCAGCAGAGCTGCTCCGTGCTCTGCCCATCCTGGAGCCTCCTCTGGCCTGGCTGCAGCAGCTCCAGCTGCTCCCTGTGCTGGCCCAGGGCTGGGGCAGCTCTGCAGGTGGGCTCTGAGCTGAGGGGCAGAGGGGCAGAATCCCCCCTGCCCTGCTGCCCCCTGGGGCTGAGCCAGCACAGGGGTTGGGGTCAGCCAGCACAGGGGTTTGGGGTCAGCCCAGTCCAGCACAGGGTTTGGGGTCAGCCCAGCCCAGCACAAGGTTTGGGGTCAGCCCAGCCCAGCACAGGGTTTGGGGTCCCAGCCCAGCCCAGCACAGGGTTTGGGGTCCCAGCCCAGCCCAGCACAGGATTTGGGGTCCCAGCCCAGCCCAGCACAGGGTTTGGGATCCCAGCCCTGCCCCACAGGACCCCCAGGGCTTCTGTAACCCAAATGACAATGGGTCAGACTGATACAAATTAATCAAAGTTATTAAATAGTAGACTTGTTAGTAAATTACACTAAAGGGAAACAGATCTGGCTTTTGTAAAAGTAATTCCCTCGCAGACCTGTTGGATTTCTTCACACGGGTCAGTGTACACAGGAGACCTGACAGGCAGAGGCACAGACAAAATACCCGCTTTAAAGCTCAGAATTCTGACTAACTTTTATGAATTTTAAAGGAACATGACTGATTTTGATGCTAGCAAGAAGGTAATTGTAGAGATCTGTAGAAGAACTGAAAGTGGGAAAATAACCTTAACGTTTTGGATAAAACTATACATGTAAACTAAATACTGTTACTCAAGAAAAATTCTCGGCTTGCAGTAGGCAGATCTATGAAAGTATCAGGTCATCAGCACGTAAGGGAAGAAACAAAATCATATGAACTGCTGCAGAGATATTGAGAATGTCAGGATGTGTATAGCTAGAATGCAAAAATTAAGAAAATTATTTTAATGTGTGTCTAGAAACTGGAGAGTAAAAGATTCACAGCTGACTGAGCTTGATGTGTCTTCTGTTGATATGTGTAATTTTTTTTTCAGTCTTCCTGCAAAATAAGAGCTGAAATACTTTAAACAATTAGTTACTTCTCTGTGAACTGTCTGGACTTTTATGTTACTAGCATGTATAAATTTTTTGTGTTTGCTTTGCTGGAGGTTTTCTTAACTAACGTATAGTTTCACTCTGTGCTTCTAGAAACAACAACATTTGCATCAGGCCAACTGCTCATGCAGAATATAAAGTGATTTTTGAGGCAGAGGAGTATCTACGTGCTGCAGAGCAGGAAAGCAGAATTCTGAGAAAAAACACCAAAATGTGTGCTGGTAAATCTCTGTGGTACCACCAAACACCTGCTCTTCTGTGCCTCTTACCAGCATCACTCTGACAATGTGCTGGCTTCAATTGGTTCAAAGGGTTCTTTTCTCATAATTTGACTTTGAAGCCCACTAATGAGCATTTTTGTCTCTTGTTTGTTTTGAGAGTATCTCTAATGCACAGCCTTGACATATTTTGACCTTGAAAGATCCTAAGAGGATGCAGGAAGGGAGCACAAATTCCTCCCCTTGTATAAGCTGATTACTATTAGTAAAGTCAGCATTTAAGGATCATTTATAATCACATTTGGAGAGGATTCTCATATAGCTACTGGCAGAATCTGCTTCAAATGGAGATGTTGTCACACTCCAAGGGGGAAAAAAAGTCCACATCATCTGAGCAGATATTGGTAATTCATGATGAAGCCAGCATTTTGAAGTGCAGGCAAGATACGGGGCTTCATAGGAGCAATTCTTTGGGAGAGTTCAGATGTTGTGAACTCTGAATAAATAAATTAGTAAGGAAATGGCTTGGAGTAAGCTCAGTTCAACTTGAAAAATAATTCATGCCTTGTATGAAATTCTATTCCCACTTGAAATTAGAACACAGTTGACTCTCCTTCCAGAGATTTTGTTCATTTGATTTGGTTGTAGTTCGATGGAGTAAAATGAAAGTACAGAGATTTTTAACTTTACAGCTCTTCATTTTTGTTAATAGAGAAAAAAGCAAAGATGACATATTGGCATCCCTCATGTGTTACATGTTATTTAACTGCAGAAAATAGTAGCAAAACAAACTCAAAGGCAATTGTTTCTTGCATCTTATGATGTCTTCAAAAGGTAATTTTGTACTTATGTTTTAGTTTTCCTGAAATGGAGCACCAGTAAACAATTAACAGATTATTTTCATCTCTAGTAATAGATTCCCATTTGTGAATGGTAGACAAGTTGACAGGAAACACGTCTACCCATTCAAATGCTTGAAACTTCTTTTGGTTAATTTGATAAGTTTAAAATTAATTCCTTGTCCTCTTCCTAGTCATGTGCAGCTACTTAAGTTTATGGGGTAATTTATATATTATTTTGCTTTCATGTCTCTATTTTTGTTTCAGGAATCATAGCATGCATGCTGAAGAAACAATGTTTGTTCTTCAATTTTACCTCCCAGGTTATATTTCTTTTAAAAAGTTAATATCTGTATTTGGTGGACTCTCTCAGCTGTTATTTGCAAGTTATACACTTTATAATAATTTCTAAAAACTCTTCTTCTGTTATTAGAAATTACATGTCTCTTTATATTTTGTGATATGTTATTTCTCTTCAAAATTTGATAGTATTTTTTTGTTGTGGTGTGTTTTTATTGTGTTTTCAACTGTAATTCAGTCTTAATGATCAGTTTTATAACCTCCACCTATTCTATGCTGTTATTCTCAATGGATTGTTCCTTTCTTTCCTTCAATGTTAGTTTTGCTTTAGTTACCCATCTCCCCATAGACCTGCCCTTCTGTTCCCTGTTCCTCCTCCCACTGAATTTCAATCCCTTCCCATGCCTGCTCCTTTCTAGAAGTTTCCCTGTCAATTTTGTATCCCTCGAGGCCCCATTGGTTTGTTTAAACTGTTCTCCTCCCCTGCAATCCTCTATTGGTTTAAACATTGTATTCCCCATCTTGTGCTCCTCCCCAGGTTTCTCCCAAGTGGTTGAAGTTTTGTACCCTCCCCTTGGACCGCCCCTGTTTAAAAGCCCTCACACAGGCTGGATTTTTGGTTTTCTGTCCCTGACTCTTATGGAAATCGTACAGAAGACTTTTCCCTGCCCTCAACACATTCCGTCTATGCCACAGAGCAGCTGTGCCCTGCAGCAGCACCCCAGAGTTGACATTTTCTGGGGGTGGCCCACTCTCACCAACAGTTTTGGGAGCAGGCCACGCTGAAGAACTCTGACAGCACAGCACTTTTTATTATTTTAAATGATTTAAAATTATTTTTAATTTTGGGAATTTTGTTGTAGTCTTCACACCATGTGGTTTTTCAATACTAGCAGTGTGCTAATAGATTTTACTGAGGTATACTTAAGTGTTTATTTTTAATTTCCATATTAAGTAAGTTAATCGAACAGTTAAATTCATATTTTCCCAATGTGAAAATATTAATATTTTCTTAGTCTCTGTATTTACTCAGAGAATATTATTTATTTATTTATTTAAGCAATTGTTTCCTCACCAGAGTGAACTTTGAAACAGCATAGGAACAGGAAATTTCAGAAAGTATTGCAGGGATAATCATAAACAGCATAAAATTTATTAGGGAAAAGATGTTTTTCCTGGTTTTTTGTCTTCTTTGTCACATTTTGAAGAGAAATTCTGTGGTATTCAAAACCTGTTCACATAAACAGATTGGAGGTAGGAGAAGGGATGGGGCAATGATAATTGAAGACAGGCCTCTACCAGACAGAAATACTTTAAAAATTTCATCTATTTGGATTTGTATTACTGGATTATTTCCTGATATAATTTAATAAATCTGTTGCCTCCTCTGATGTTATTGCTGTGATATTATGTTATTTCTTCTTCTAGTGCCCAGAACAACGTGGCCAGTACTTGATATCAACAGGCAGTACAGTAAAATGAACCTTAAAAATTCTAAAAAAATTGATTTCATTGATTTCAGTGTAATCTCAAAAATAGGAAGAAGTAATATTAAGTGTTCTGCATACCAAGTATGAGAAAATCAAGGATGTGATTTGAATGGACATCTTCCTGTATGATTTCAAAATTTCATTTGGTGTTGAGATGAATCTTTATTTCTCCTTCAGCGTTTAAGTGGGCAGAGACTTCATCTGTTCAACTGAAATTACCACTTCTCCAGGCCTAAATGGTGATTTTTTTTTTTGTGGGAACATGTACTTTTTTTCAATTAATATAGAATCTCATATTATTTTATAAAGATATTCTTTTAAGCATGTTAGTTATGTCCTTTACTGCTTTGGAGGAAATAACTAAGTTTTGCTACTTTTTTTTTTTTTTCCTAAAGCACCTTACTCTCCTAGATTGACGTTTATGCCTTGGGAATCACCTCTATTGTTTCTCTCTGCTGAAAAGGATAACTGCATGCCGGCATTCATGACTACCTTGATCTCCAGGATGTTTTGTGAATTACTAATTTTTTTAAGCCTTAAAACAAATAAATGCATCTGATTTTTAAAATAAAATGTAACAGGAGAGCAATAAAATTTTCCCTAAACACTCCATGATTCCAATTCATCTGGTCTTACACATGTGGATGACAAAACACATAAAAACACATGTGGGGCAGAATAGAAAACAGACAAAAACCATTATTTTATCCCCCTTTGTGTTCGAATCTGTTGGATTTTTGCATAGATGTACTAACACATGAGAAGAAATCCAAAGCAATAAGCCCTGAAGGGGAAAAATAAATCAAGAGCTTTTTTCTCTCTTGTATCTCAGGAAATAGTTATTGTGGGAATATTAACTTCCAGCCGTTTGATACCTGAATGTTTGAATCTTGAAGTTTGCATAAGGTGTCACCCAACCAGCTTGTTCTCATGCTTTTTAAGAAAGATGTCAATGATGATTTAGGTGAATAAGCAGATCTTTCATCAGGAGCTTCCCAACCTGCTTTGTGAACTGACTTGGAAGCAGTTCACAATGTTACCTAGGGGAAGTCTGTTTTCCTTTACAGATCATTCTTTATGACACATATATATATATTTTTAGAAGTATAACACATTAAAACCTAGTACATCTTTTGCTTCTCAGGTGAGTAGTAAACGAGACTAACCTGCTTCAAATATATGGTTTAAAAAACAGTATACAAGGATGGCTCTGTCAAAATCTCTGTCTGAAAACCCATCATGAAAATAGAAGTAATCAGCATCCCATACAAAAATATTACTTCAGTTTTTTTTTTTTCTATCTCCCAGTATGTTAGAATTTGCTCTTTGTTTTTCTGTTTCACAAGAATTGTTCCAGTACAGAAAGGGCTCTTCTCAGAAATGATTCCTACAACAAAAGAAGACCATTAATAAGTCTTTTATGCGTATTTTTCTTAAATGTAAGTGTATTGTGTCCATTTTAAATTTTTATTTACTTGCAGATCAATGATCTATAAATCTGATGAAGGTTTTGTTGCCAATATAAATATTTAAAACTGAAAAATTTGAAACCATGCAGCTGGGAGAATGCTGTTTTGTTTTATATCCTGCAAAACTGGAGACTTTAAAGCTGAAACCTTCTCTTCTCATTTTCTTGTGGACAGATGTGCACATACATTACTATATTTGGAGATTGAGTTTCAGTAGCAAAAAGAAGTCTATTTTGCCAAATTGTTGTACAACAGGAGAAAATCTGTAGATAGAAAATGTTGGTGCTGATATCTATATTTGTGATGAGAGAGTTTTTTTCAGCTCCAACTGCTCCTGTGGACTGAATACCCAGAAGTGACTGGAAAAGCACAATTTCATTCAGAAAGAACTTAAGTTTCTGAGATTACCCCTGGTATTAACTGGAGCATAGAACACAGATTTGCTAAAAGGTTTGGCGCTACCTTGAAATACTAAAGGCTAGATAATCATCAGATGTCATCATGAAAGTCACCAAGTTCATCTTTCTTCTTGGAAAATTTAGAGAGTATTGTATTCATGCCTGTTGCTTACACATAACCATGAAATCACTGTACAAGGAAGAGTGCACACAAAGATCTTTTCAAATTCTATTGGTTTTTTCCTTTTTTTCCTGAGAGAATATAGAGCTTTATTATTGGAATGGGTGACTTTTCACTTTTTATTGTCCTCCAGTATTTATTCACTTTACCCCAGTAAAAAAAAGATTTTGTCTGAGACTTGGAATTTTATAGAGCTCAAGGCAGGTCAAAAGAAGTAGAATATTATTTTCCAATACACATATTATGTTATTGCTTTAATAGAATTAAAAAAAAAAAGAAGTATAGGAAATACAAGAAATTAAAAACACCCAAAGCAGTCACTCTGTGACACAGTCATGTCATGCCTTTGCAAAACACACCTAACAAAAGCAGTGTGAGTCTGCAATAATTGGCAATTTCTGCTTGAAAAGCCTTTTCATTTTGTAAAATGATGTACACTAATTTTTGAGAATAAGATACATGCAAGTCGAGCAGGTTTTGAGGATCTCGCCCTGAATAATGTATAAGTTGAGTGAGTCAAAGAGTTAGAGATCTGACCTGCAGAGAAATAAGAAATATGAGAAGAGTAGTTCTGTGAGATCGTAGGAACCAAGGAATTTTTGTATCTTGCAGAACTGTGACTTGTGAGAGAAATCCCACATATTTACACCTATATATGTATATATATATATATATATACACATACATAGATGCTTTATTTATATATGTACTTGTATAAAAATCCTAATCAAATAGATGTTAAATTCATGGTGTGGTTGGTCACTAAGTGGCACAAAAGGCTTCTGTGAAAAGAAAATGAAACCCACAACCCCCAAACCTGAATAATTTTAGTCAAGATGTAGATTAGCCTTCCAAGTTTGAGGTCCCATTTTGCCTACACAACCTGAACATTACCTTACAGATCTTGTAAGCTGCATGATCCCCAGGAATGTGAATTTTAGGATTTCCATATTAAAATGGAGCACACTGTGTTGAACACCTGTCTTTTGTCATGGCCACTACACCACAAAAATTTTGCTTTCAATGACCATCTTTCATGCAAAATTTCTGTCCTCTTTAACAACAGACGTGTCATCTATGGTAGCAAATTTACTTGTTCTCCAGGTGATTTATTTCTAGAAAGAACATGCAGATTAAATTTGAGAGATCTAAATTTGGTCAGTTAAAAACACAGGAGTTTGTCTTCTAATTCTCTATTTTATCAATTAAGCATACATGGGGAGTACTTTAACATCAACCCAATTCATGACCTTTTCAAATATGTCTTATTTAATTGAATCTTTATGTTGTATTTTGTAGTGTCTCAAAGTCAACAGGTGTTCTCTAAGATACAACCTCATCTAAATGGTTGTCTTAGATCTCTGAATTTTACCAAAAAGAAGGAAGTGCCAGCATGCTATAATTTTGTGTAAAACAGGAAGCAGGAAAACAAATCTTTGCTTTCAAGCACAAGAATCAATATGAAAACACAACAATTTGCAAAACATTTAGTTTGCACTATGATCACAGGGTTTGCAATAAATTAACAATGGAAGGGTTGACTCAGAGAAATACAGTCTACCATTTCTAATTGGTTTAGGTGGTAATGACACTTTTCTCACAAAACATTTTGGAATCCATATGATAATGTCTGTAGAATAATAATAAAAAAAAAAAGAATTGTCCCTTCCTATGGACTAATCTTATTTCCATTTTTGTCAGTACAAATAATCGTTACAGCAGCATCAGTTGTAAATAGAGGTGGTTGTCTGAATGTACAAAGAAAGTGTGGTCATTAAACACTGAGCAGTGCACAAAACAAAGAGATTGTGCCTGGATACACTTGAGCATTAGGTGGAGAAAGTTTTGTAAAATTTTGTGAACAAAACAGATTATGTTATTGATTGTATGAGGGTACAATGACATGCATCTGCTGCTTTAACTTCAATATTTCATGATTTTAATTCCATATTATTTACTTGAAGGACAATAACTGCTAAATTGGGAGTGTCAAAAGAGGCATAAAATTCATAAAGCAGGAAAATAACCCAGGTGTTGTATGGCAAGATGATGGTTGCAAAAGAGAATTGTTCTCAGCTCCATCAATGTCATATAACAATCTTCTTTTAGTGGCCAGGAACAGACTGAGTTTGATTATTAACAGATTATTAAGTTTGACAGAGTTTTATACATTTTTCTTCCTCACTAGCAAGCCAAATAACAATGAAAACCTTCCTATATTTTTAAGGTTCTTCATTTTCAAGATGTAATATGCCTGAATAATTTCACTTTTTACACAGTCACTTTTAAGTTGAAAAACTTCAAATTTATGATTTCTTTTCCAGATCAATACCAGGAACTATTTCTATGAAATTTCACAATTTTCTTTATCCGTGCCACCAAAGGGATTACTGTGAAAAAAGAAGGATCTTTCTATGCCCTTCCTTCCTTCCTCTCTCTCTCTTTCTCTCTTTTTCTCTCTCTCCTCGTCTCTCCCATGCCCATTGCAATAAACCCCACACTCTGCCTTGGACAGCCGCTCTCCTTTGCCCCTTCCCTCGGGCTCAGCCCTTCCTGATGCTTTCAATCAGCGCCTCAGCACAAGGGGCTGCGAGCCCCCAAGGCCGGGGCTGCTGCAGGCCACTGCCAGAGCCTTGGGCTGCTGAAGGGCTGCCGGGGTGGCCCTTTGTGACACAGGCACCTGGGGTCAGAGCCCTTTGTGACGCGTTGTGACACAGGCACCTGGGGTCAGAGCCCTTTGTGACGCGTTGTGACACAGGCACCTGGTGGCAGAGCCCTTTGTGACTGGGCTGGCCAGTCTTGGCAGAGCGGCTGTGGCGCTGTGTCCCTGGAGCTGTCTGTGCCAGAGGACATCAGCCATGCCCAAAGCCAAGGCAAAGTCCGACTGCCAGCCTCCCAGCGCCTCGCCCGGCCCATCG
>VWZV01004344.1:46061-82728 GCA_013397155.1 Irena cyanogastra
GCAGCAGCAGCGGGCCTGCAGATGGCGGCCGGCCCGCGGCCTGCCCGGCGCCCTGAGGGAGCCGCACGGGCTGCCTCGGCCTGCGCGTGTCCCCGCGGGCCCGGCCGGCCCCGGCTGCTCTGGAGCAGCCCCGCTGCGGCTCCCCGAGGCCAAAGGGCGCCCGTGGGGCCGGCCCCGCAGCCGCAGCCCTGGGGGACGCTTGCTGCCAGGGGCTCAGCGCTGCATCCCAGCCCATCACCCAGCTGGCCGGGGACCTTCAAAGCCATCGGCTCCCACTGGCAGCCTGGCACCGCCATCGTCACCCCTGAACCCGGTCCCCAGGGGCCACATCCACACGGCTCTTGCTCACTGCCAGGGACACGGACTCCCGCTCCTCCCTGTTGTGTCTTCTTCTGTGCCCTGACCACTCTGTCAGGGAAGAACTGGTTCAGATACTGAATCTGTGCCTCCCCTGCTGGGACCCAAGGCTGTTTCCTCATCTGGAAAGGATTCCATGCCGATCCTTTGGCATTTTCTCCATGAGGATCGGGCACAGGCAGGAGGTGTTGCTCGCAGGACATGACCGCACACTGCTGGACTGTGACACACCCAATTCTAACAAAAGAAAGTTGGGTTTAAGAAATAGTAGTAGTAAAAACATCCTAAAGAAACCCACACCAAAAGAAGCACAAACCCCCCCAGAAAACACAAAAAGATAAAGAATAAGAATAGGAGTATCAGGAAGAATAGGAAAAAGATAAACAAGAATATAATAGGAATATAATAGAATATAATAGGAATAATAGAATATAGGAATATGTATAGGAATATAAGAGGAATAATAGAATATAACAGGAGCAAATAAAGAAGTAGTAGTACTAGAAAAGAGTAAGAATAAAGTCCTGTGAAGTCTGGGAACAGAAGTTATTTGAGTTTCTTCATCTAATAGTAATTTTCTTGATTTTGTTACTGAGACCTATATATAGAAGATAAGTTTTTTGTGCAAAAGAAACATTTACAGCTTGTCAGTGCCCTGTCCTATTTATCTACATGCATAAAGGATAAAATTGTTCAAGTACAGACTACAGAGTGAATCGTATAATTTAACTCAGAGTTACAGAAATGTTATTCTGAAAACAAAAGCAGTGTCATTTGTCTGTTTCTATGTTTTGCAAACCTTACGGAGTTCTTTGGGCTAATAGTGAGAGTTTGGACAAGGAGAATATCCAGCTGATCTAAACATACTTAGCATTTTCAAAAGTCTATTCAGCTACAATCTTCATCAAAACATCCTAAAAAAGATAACCTGTCACTGTTAACGTAACAAATGACACAGAATCACAAGGCTGGGTTCACAGAAATTCTACCTTTACTACAAATTCTTCTACTTTTATACAGTGTTCCCATCCAGCTGGACCAGATTGGTCAACTAATCAATACATTGCACCTGGTTGGCTGGTCAGCTCAACACCCTTCTTGTAAACAATCTTAGGGAGAACAAAAAAAACCAGAAAATAGGAAAAACAGCACCTGCAGCTTATTTGTAACAACAAGTTGTCGTTGTTTGGGTTAAAACTGCTTAGAGTCTCACAAGCAGATCCTGGGAAAACTTAGTTTTCTCACTCTGTGACCAGGCCGTGGAAACCACAATAACCCACCATTGGATAGAACCAGAATTGCAGGATCACACAAAGTGAAGAGTTTCACATGGACAAACAATGATTTCTTAAAGAAAAATGTAAATAGATTTGAATTTCAGAGGAGGTAAGTCAACTCTAGAGATTCACATTAGTACAAAATAGCATTTATGGTGTACTACCTGGTCATGTAGACACTCATGCATTTCACAAATAAGACATTTTGTGTAGTGAAAAGAAAGACACGTTTGCAAAGAGTTCCACCAGTGTTGCGTTTCTCTCGCCTGCCCACGCGGCGTTTCCCAGTCAGCTGTGGAGCGGCGGGGATCACCGCGCTGAGGTCAGGGACTCGGCAGCGTGGGGCAGACAGAAACAGCCAGGGCGTGGTTTGGCTCGCTGGGGCAGCGCTGCTGTTTGCGTGCAGTCAGAGGCAAGAGCAAAGGAAGGGTCAGTCCCGGCTGTAATGTTCAGAGGATTTTTATTCTTTTTTTCCTCCAAAGGGACAGCGGCAAGTGACCTCGAGCCATGCCCGAGATGGAGTTATAAAGAGGGCAATTACCTGGGGGATAGAACCTAGGGTGACCAATAGCGGTATTTTGGGGGAGGGATGAGAGGTGGCGAAGGGCAAATGGGAGAACTTAGGGTTGGAAAGAGGGTCTAATGGACAAATCACCTGTGAAAGCTCTGGTGATTGATACAGAAATTTCCTGAACAATCAGGGCAGGGCTGAGGTGACAGACAAAGACAGAGGGAAGATTGACAGGTGAAGTGGTGGGGAGAAGGGTGATTGACATCCCTGACAGGCAGGTGAACCGTCGGGAAAACTTGGACAAAGGGGCTCAGGGAAAGATCCACTCTGGGAAGGGCAGGGGGTACACAGGGGCAAACCATTTTATAACTAATTAACATAGAAATGCCTTAATAAAATAGAACAATCAACTAAACTCAAAAACAGAACACCACACACCAGGTCTTTGGTTTTGAATATCTGATAACTAAGATGCAGATGAAATAAAATGCTGATAAATGTAAAATGATGGACTGCAAAAATCTCAGTTCAGTAGAGGCAAATCAGTTAAACTAAAAATTATAGGTGTTACCAAAAAAATGACAGAGAAGAAGGCAGAACATTCTATTTTATGATGCACCTTGAAAGTTCACCAAAATCCTCACAGAGTGCACAATTGGCTTACTAGGTGTTAGAGATTACAGACACACCATCCCAAAAGGAACAAACTTGTTTATGGAAGGAAGTAACAGGGAGATTGCTGAGGAGGGGCATCTGGGGAGCAGTTTTGAAGGCTTCTTTTCAAATCTTAGACTATTTCTGTGTTTATATTCATGGTTGTCCATCTAAATCTTGAGAAGCTCCAACAAGGGACAGGAGGTTTGTAGTCAGACTCAAAGATCTTAAAGGTTTTTTCCAACTTGATCATTCTATGACTCAATTTTTATGTTTTCACAACCTCTCCCACTAAGCTTTCCTATTAGTGCACTCCCCTCATTTACAAAGGTTTTTATGTCTACTTTGGACCTCTTAAGCTACAAAATGTTGTTGCCATCACTATTTTTATCAGGTGTCACTATCTAGAGAAGTGCCTTTTCACCATCTTTCTGATATTTAGTTGTAGATGCTTGCTAGATCATTTTAGTCCTAGCCTGCACTGTCTCAGAATAAACAAGATATTTAACAGCTCTTTTAACTTACCCTCATAGGTCAGATCTCTTTCTCTAACCATTTTGTTAATCCACTGCTGAACAAATCTGTCACTGCTCTCAAAATGTTCCAAAAACTGAACAGAGTGTTTCAGTTATGTCTCCATTACTGCAGTCCAGAGGTAGAGAATGCCTTCCTCTGACCTGCTAGTTAACAAGTTTTCCTTATTCTACATGAAAACCTGGTTTTCACTCATTTTCAACCCAGTGACCACACAGTCTCCTAGCCCTTTTCATCGAAGCATCCACCCAACCAGTCAGCCTGTCCTTTACCTTTAAAAAAAAAAAAAAAGAAAAAGTTAAAAAAACCATAGTTGGTATGCTTTGAAGACTTTTTGTGCTTGCTCTTATTAAAGATGTCCCCTTCAGTTATCATGGACCTTCTCCTCATGACATGGTATTTGTCACGTTGTACTGTCCTTGCTTTTTCAGCACTCTCAGGTGAAATCCACCTGCCCCTATGAATTCTGAGCACAGATTCTGTACGCGGTTTCTAATCCAGTAGATCACCTATGATAATGTTGATAGAATGCTGATATAGTAATTTTTTACCTTTGTCTTTTCAGTTTCTGTGATATTTTATATATTTATATGTACGTGTATATATATATATATGTACGTACTCTCACATTTTAAAACCTTTTCGCTTTTGCTTAAAACACTTTTTTCTTAACAAAGAGAGCTTTCTACCATTTAACAAAAAATTTTCAATTCCTGCTGAATTATTAAAGCGCTTTAAAAAAAGTCTGTTGTAACATTGCTGCTACCAGGCCAGAAGAGCACTTCACAACAGTAGCAGAGACTGTCAAGCTTTCAGAGCTTTTATTCAGTTAATAGTAGCCAGAAGTTTAGAGTGAAGGAAAAACTGAGCAGGGAACCATCTTTCAGTGTGTAACTGCTTGGTACGTTGCAAAAAAGGTTTATTTAACCATGATTTTTAGACTTGCACATGGAAAAGAAAGTATATTGCTGGTCTCTCAAAGTGGAAATTCTGGTCCCAGCAGCAACACCTGCATTACCTGAAGTTGGTGTGAAATTGCAAAATCTATTACAGTTTGCATGGACAGCCACTCACAAATGTCGCAAGAAGACTACACAAGAAATTCTGTCATTTTCTTAATATATTAGGATAATAAAAAGGTGTGAAGGCCATGCCTGGCTAAACCAAGTACCTCCATGTCAGCTTTTTTGTGGGTGATGTTTGGGAGATTATTTCTGAGAGTGACTGAGGGAGTGGCAGTCAGGCAGCACATACCCTACACCACTCTGGTAAGATGTGAGGTGCAGGCATTATGAAAAGTGTTTCAGGGGTGCAATAAACCTGATGTTCTCCAGTTTAAGGAAAACTTTCTTTGTAATGTAAGTCTCAGAAATCAACCTGTGGTGTTCGGGGGGAGTATGGCAGGAAGAAAGAGATACTGTGTTCCCCCTTTTGCTGTTTGGGTTTTTTTGTTCTAATGGTATGCCATTTTCAGAAATTCAGAATGTGTTCCATAGAAAAAAAAATCCGGGGATTAGCCACCTGTACATTCCAAAATTACAAACCTAAATACTGAAATTGTTTAAATTTATTAATATCTTAATTCTGTTACAGAAGTTCCCTTGCTGAAGGCCAAAAGATTTCCGTTTTCCTCCATTGTCACTTTCTTTGGATGTCTCATCCTCACCCAATCAGATTTTCTCCACTCACCAGAAAACCCTCTTTTCTCTGTACATTGGAGGAAAAAATAAATTGACAAAAAATTACTTACACATCTATGGAATTTGACTCGTGCCACAGAGCCCAGAAAGACTGGTCTGTGTGTCCATCATGTTTATATGATCTCTTCTTGTGTTTATGTACTTGACAGAGAATTTCAAGGGTCCATCTCTACAGGGTCCCCTCTCACATCTGAGGTTTTGGGGTGGCTCAGTGCTGCAGTTCCTGTGCATCTCTTTTACACTTCCATTTAAATTCATGGCTTATACTCCCATGGAAGTTAAATGACATCTTTCATTAGCCCTTTATTTTCGCTTCATCCCTCACTTGCCAATAAAAGGCATAAATGTCAGTGCCACAGTAAAGTGCAGAAATGTGATGTCAGCACATTATTTCTTTGCGAGCCTCACTGCCTGAGAATCCTGGTCACAATTTATGTCACGGGGGGCATCAGTCTTTCAAGTGAAGCCCTGCAAATGGCAGACCTGTGTTATATATGATCTTCAGCAGCCAGCTGATTATCAGGGTGATGAAGGATGTGAAGCTTGGTTGACAGTAACACGTGAGTAACTTTGCAGGGACACAGTTTATTAAGGGTATACTTCAGCAGCTCCCCGATTCTTCCATCATGCCCAGATGATGATTGATGGAACACTTACAGGGTCATCATGAAGATTGTTAGGGGTAGTTAATTGCCTGGGATGGTACAGAACTAGTACAGAGACTTCAAAAAAATAAAGCAATTCTTCTTTCCTCCATGAATGAGAGCAGTTGATCATTTTTTCTGTGCATGAAATAAAGGGGAACCCTCAGATGAAACCATGTATCATAAGGATTTGAGTAGAAAGCAAAAAACCTTCCTTGGATTCAGTGTTTCCTCAACCTTTTGATTTTATGGGCAGCTTTAAATAGTAAAGATTTGAATTTAAGAAAAAAATCAGTTTTAAATGTTTAGGAAATTTTCATGGTCATGGAATGCCTTCAGTTCTAGGTGGAGGAATGTTAGATATACTAGGTAATCTAGATGTCCAATGGGGAAAAAAAATTCACCTTTTTATTTAACTTCTAGGCACCAGCTTCTTTGAATTTGTCTTATTAACAATCAAGACACTATCTTTTACCTTTCCTACTGCTTTTTTTATAATAAAATTATGAAGCAATTTTGATGACCTTAGAAGTGGTGTATGTTTGTGTAACTTCCCAGACTTCTCTGAGTCAAACTAAGAAGTTTGATCTCACTAAGCTTGAAGGGGTTACAAAAACCCTCAGTCACTTCATGATTATTCCACATTTGAGTCCTCCATGATATGAAAATCATTCCCTTGTGCACTGTAGGAAAATTGGTGCCCCCTGTCCTTTTGCCCTTTCAGTACCTGGCAAACACAAGTTTGCTGACAGCATTTTCTTGACATCAAAGCTATTAATGTTGGAATGATGAGCTGATTAATAGGATATAGTCTTTCTCTAACAATTTTTTTTTTGTTGCTGTTGCACTGTATGTACTTGATGTAGACTGCAGCCTTTTGCTTT
This sequence comes from Irena cyanogastra, assembly GCA_013397155.1. Taxonomy (NCBI): domain Eukaryota; kingdom Metazoa; phylum Chordata; class Aves; order Passeriformes; family Irenidae; genus Irena; species Irena cyanogastra. Next base: position 52,623 of record VWZV01004344.1, read on the forward strand.
CTTTATTCTAATGGGTACAGCTAATATGCTGCAATTTCATGCCATTTTTTGCAGATGCCACAAATAGAAAGACTTTAAGAAAGTGAGGTGATTTTCCCCTTAAGAAGAAGGAAAGATGTTCTGTTAGAGCTGAGAGCCCTGAAATTCTACTTGAAGAAACCACATCTCCTGATCCATCTCACTGAACAAATTAAGACACAGCTGTCCATTATTTCATGCAGCAGGTAAATGTGAAAGGTCTGTGGATAGACAACTGCAGCCTCAGAACTCTGTTCTGCACTGCTCAAATAATTTTCACTGAAGGCACAAATTTTCATCTTATCTACTCTTAGCTATTGTAAAAAAAATTTGAAATATAATTTCTTCTTCCTGATCATTCCTGAAGATATCTATAGCTATATTAAAATATAGTATCAATATATTATATTAAGGGCTTGGGGATGCGTTTGTTGAAAATCAGATCTGATAATAATTTCTCAGTGTCTTGATGGTGAAATTAACAACAACAAAAAAAAGCAATTATTTTTGCTAACACATTCCTCAGCTCTCGGGGAGTTGCTTTCACATCTCTCTTACCACACCACCTCCTCCTGCAAGACAGGCTGTGAGCAGACGTGGTGTCACCACATGGTGTTTACAGGGGGAAGGCGTGAGAAGGTTATCGAGCTGTCCTGCTTTGAATATCACTTTAAAAGGGAAAGTGCAATTAGTGCAAAGCATCAGATGAAGAAGATTCCTGTTCCACTGTGTGCCTCTCATAGGTTGTTTTGAAATCACAGCTTGGACTAAAAGGTTTTCCTTTGTTTCCTAAACGCTCCAGTCTTCTCTCAGCAGTGATGAGTTCGGCAAGGGAGTATGTGGTAAAAGCTGTGGTGTTAACACACTGTGACCCGTGATTTTACTGCTTGGGGTTGGAAATATACTGAGGAACTGGCTGCTTCAACAGCTTTTAAAAACTTCCAAACTCCTTTTCTACAGCTCACACCATTTTCATCACACCCATACTTTTAGCAGCTTTGGGTTGCCACTTTACAATGTCATTAATTTTCAATGTGTGTAAGCATGCATGTTATTTTGTTTTCTTCCAAAGAGTAAATACTTGTATTGTAGATGTAGGAAAAAAGAAAAAAAAAGCAAGAAAAGAAAGTATATAAAATTAAAGTGCAATTTTTCTCTATCAAAAAATTGGAAGATACGTGTATTTTTTAACTGAGCTTGGACAGACCATATGTAGCCCATAAGCACAGGCAGAAAATTATGCCAGGTTGGCAGAAGAAAGAGCCATATTGTTAATGCTGAGTGTTTTAAGAATTACCTGCCCCGGAATGTTGGATTTTTCAGTTAAACCAAAATAATCTGGACTATTTAATCTCAAAGTCATTGAGAACAGATTTCTTTGAACAGAGCTTTTGTCTTTCAACATTTCTGACACAGAATTTTTAAAAATCTTTTCCTGCAGCAACTTAATAGTCAAAGGTACAGAATCAAGTTTTTACTTTTAAAACAAAAGAGTAATTTCTATTAGAATAGCAGAATATGGTTCTTTGCTGCTTCAGGTGATGCACTTAGCTTCATGATGATCTGTAATGCTAAAATTACAAATTCTCGATGTATTTTTGACTACTTCATTACTTCTGCAAAGAATTTGTTTATGTAAAGAATTTAAAGATACTATTTTCACCGATGGCTTAGTCTAGTTGATATTTTACACTGAGGAAATGCACCAATCCGTTTTAAATTCTTCTGTTTTACCACTGATTTTGGTGGTGCTTCTCATTACTCCAAAAAGCAACGCAGCCATTTCACCTTGGATAAATGGAGCAATCTATAAATATTATAGCAGCTGAAAAAAAATACTATTAAAGACTATTTATGTAAAAAAACCCAAGAATTATTATAGAGACCAATGTACACAAACAACATTCTAAATACTTGTGTACTGTCACTATGTGAACTAAGCAGAAGTAAATGTTTTTTTTTTAAGTGTGAACTGCTGGCACTTGAAGAGGTGAAAATGAATGAATTGGATGAACAGCAGCAGAGCTGGCAGAGGAGGAGGGGAGCAGAGAATCCTTTATGTAGATATGTATTTCTATGGCAGGCTCATGTCAAGCACTGAAGAGTGCTTTGGTTTGGGTTTTTTTTTTTTTTTTTTTTAACTTTTCTGAAGGTTTCCAAAATTGCCTTTCTTCCTGGTTTCAATTTAAATTCAGGCTGTTGCAGTCTCAGTGTATGAATCTTGCTGTAGGTTTACATTCATGTAAAATTAATCTTTACAGAATCATACACAGGATATCAATATTACACCATACGTATGAGTGGCACCTATGATATTAAAATAAATGCATATTTGAGAGCCTCTTGCCTTGTCAATATTATGACTGTGCATAACTTTATGTCAGGGACCAGTAAGATAAGATAAGAGGAATTTCTGAGCACTCTATTGAACCCTAAAATAGTTTTATTCCAGAGGGTACTTTGAATTTTTAGGACAATATTAGTAGGACTAGATAAATATTAATACTCCTATATTAAATTCTTTAGGGGACTGTGTAGGCCTATGCTTCACCTTACAACAAAAGCTTTACTTTATAATTCAGACTAAAACTAGGTCCCCAGATGTGAATATTGCAAACAGTCCAATTCTTACAGTAAATATTATTCCAGCCCCAAAACAGTTTTATTGACCCAAGATGACCAAGGACTGATGCATTATTCAGCACATTTGTGTGGTGCAGGACTCAGCTGCAGAAGAACATGAAGACATTTCCTGGTCTAATAAGTTTAAGTCAGTCAAGGAAGATAAAGCTGAGAAGAGATTTTTTATTTGCTAATTGCTCATTGTTATTTTAGGAAATAGCTCGTTCCTTATTTGCCTTTCAGTAAGGTTAATAATTCCTACTAATTTCAGTGGGGTTAACAAGCCCCGCTTATATTGTCCTAAAAATTAACCTCATTTATGTTCCAATTTATTGAATTATTATGTAAGTTAAATTACCTTGTTATTCTGCTGTGCAAAAATACAGTGTATGCTACCCTTTATAAGGACTTTGGGACTTTAATTTCTGTTTGTTTTCAAAACTGATCACCTGTAATCATAATTATTGCCTTTGTCTACATATCTTCTTCTATGTTTTCCCTATTTTCCTTTTTTTTTCTTTTATTTTTTTTTCTAAGAGGGTTTGAAAATTCCTTTTTGAAGTGCCATGAATTTGATGAAATTTATTTGAGATTTGTCTCATGCATGTGTGAGCTTGATTTCTTGGACTTTTATATATGCTCAAAATCGTCCATGTGAAATTTAATCTGGGATTTTACTATCCAGGGGTTTATTTAATTTAATTTTTTCTATAATCCATCATTTTGACAATCTTGACTAAATTACCCTGGGGAAAAATTTACTTTCCTAATTTACAACATTTTTTTAAGCATCAACTTTCTTGGAAATATCATGAATACACTAGAATTATTACTTACTAGATTGCCAGTTGTTGGTAGGATGAATTGCATGATGCATTTTTTTATCTTGGGCTCTGAAAAGTAATAGAAGTTTCTTTATAGTAGGTTAGGTGAATTTTTATGTTGGACAGACAAGAAAATATCTGTGAAAGAAGATGACTTCAGAAACTATAACCTCAACAGAAGAGTATAGAACAAAAAAGTTGACAAAAAAGAGGATTAAAGAGGGTTTAGAAACTATCTAGGGTAGTCACTGAAGATTTTAGCTGTGATTATACAAAATTTGCATTCTGGGATGTCAGAAGAAGAGGGAGCAAAAGGTAGAACAGGAAACTCATTATAGTCAGTTTGGGTGTTAAAAAGCAAAAGAGTTGGAGACAACTTTTTACAATGTCTCAATTTCTCATGAGGTTAAGTTGACACTAAATTAGGCTTTGAACAAGTAAAAATTTGTTTCCAGGTCATATTTTCATGAGTTGCTTGCTAGGCAATTTTTTTCCCAAATGTCTGTGTGGCTTCTGATGCTACGTACATAAAAATGCCTCTCATGATCCCGTGAAGTCATGAACAATGTGAGGCAAAATGTCCAGTAATTTCCACCTGCATGTTTATCTCTAGAAGAAACAATTATAGCACAACTGTTCCAGATGCAGAGAAATGTCAGCTTCAAATAATAATCAAAGAGAGAGAGACTTTAATAGAAGGGCTTTGGAAATCATCAGTTCAAGATTTTTCTAGACTAGACAATCTAACACATTTTACAGAAAACAATGGAATCTCAGTACCTAACACCTCACTAATTTTTAACTATAAAATTTTAGACTGACAAAACTCATTCTACTACAACCCTTAGAGGCTTTCTTAGCAAAATCCAAATGAAATATATATGCTTCTCTCTGGAAACAGCTACTTTTTTTGCAGCAGTTCTATATAGAACAAGTAGTAGGTAGTTGATTGCACTCAACTGCTTTTCATGCTAAATTGAAATTAGGCCTTTAGATATATGGATTATTGATGACTTCACTAGACATTGAACATATTTTCAAAGCCAAACACAGAAGCAGCAACTTTATACAAATGTTTGTGCAAGTTTATGCACATGCACATGCTTATATATATTTCAGTTTCATTCCCAGGCAAACCTTTTCTAATCTGCTCAGAAGAACCTTATATTAACACAGAATAAAGAGTTATTATTTAAAAGAAACAAAAAAAACCAAAAAATAAAGTAAATAAAAGTCATTTTTGAACTAATAAAATTCATTGTGATAGACATAAACTAAGAAGTACGAAAAACAAACCAAAAGAAAACAAGGTCAAAAAAGATCCCCAGTTAAACAAGTAAACAAGAAAAAAGAAATACAAAAAGCCAGGCAATTTGGTTGCACCTAGAATTTCTTCAACCTTATTTTATTTCCTGTTCTTTGGAAGGTCGGTAGAAAGCATGCTGAGGAGCCAAGGCATGGTACAATTGCATAAATTAAATGACTGCAATTACTGATTTGTTCTAGATCAACACATGCAGGTTATGAAAGAGATAAAGCCCTGGTGAGCATGACACAGTTACAACATACTGATAATATCTGGTTGTTGAGCTCTGCTAAATTGTTGTCCTTAGGACTATCATTTTAGTTAATTTACAGGCATGCAAGTGAATTGGAATCAGTTTGTACATGACAAAGGCAACAGATGTGCTTGGAAAACCAGAGGGCTCATTTGCAGTCTGTCAGGCTCTGGGACTGCTGGCAAAGAGAAGGATTTTAGCTGTATTTTTTTTTTAAATGATGGAAAATGGCAGTTCAGATGACAAAGCTAGTAGCGAGCTTCCTGTTACCAAGTGGATTTGCAGCACAGAAAAAAAGAAAAATTAAAAAATTAATACACACATCAGTGCAATCTGAAAATATTTTCCACAGTTGGCAGTGCTGAGGTCATTTGCTGAGAACAATTAAACTCTCCTTAGAGACCTCAGAGACATCATAAACCAGCCATGGAAATCGTCATGTGAAAACCTTCAGTGAATTTTGACAGAAGTGTGTGGAGGGCAGATGAGGAGAGGGCAGATGAGGAGAGGAGCTGAGGCCCTTTCAAGCACTCTGTCACTCTGGTAGGCAGCTGAGGGTCTGCACAGAGCTGCCAAACTGTGACTTGGCCACTTTTTTCAGGGAGGGCTGCTTTGCTGTTTCTCACAACTTTTCCTTTTACCCTTTACTGATTTATAAATTTTTATTTTTCACTGGGCCTTTTGTACTGAGGAAATCATAGTTTCTATTTTTCGATTTATTTTATTTTTTTCTTTCTCTCCATCTTTGAAAGTAGTTATTCTGGTATCAAGAAGTCCAAGAACATCTTTCTGTTTTGTCATACTTTTAACACGTCTAGAAAATACCCCTGTAAAACTCTTTTTACCTTCTCTATATTAACTCACCAATTTGTGTCTTATATGGCCCATGAGACACCCCAAAACAAAATCTGTGGAACACTTAAGAAGACCAGACTTTCTCATGACTTGCACTGCTATTAAAGCATTCATAGATATTATTGGATTTGGTATTGTCGGATACTTCTGTGAAGGATTTTGTTTAGAAAAACATTTCTGGATTATCATGGGACAGCCAGCCACAGAAGAGATTACCATGTAGGCAGAAATATTCCTTCCAAATCCTCTTAATTTTACATGTGTAAGTGGCTTTGTGTTTTCAAATATGGCAAATTAATTCCATAGCATATGGGCCCATTAAGTAATGATAATAACAAGTTTGTGAGGGGAAGGGGTGGTTTTTTTGTGCCAATGGCCACAAATTTGGAGCAATTTACCCCATTTCTCTCTTTGGACAAAGGTTTTCCATTTGTCTGTAGTCAAGTCACTCATAACAAAATTTTGTAAGAACCTGGGCAACCTGAGCCTAGCAAATCCATTTTCAGAAGTCATGTATACAATGAAAAATGGGCTTTCAAAGGGAAATAAGGTATGTTTTCTGAATGCAACTCTGTGCACTGTGAAGTAGCTCTACCCAAAATTCACATTACAAGCTGAATGACAGAAAAATCCCTCTCCTCAACCACTCCTTTGCAGTACTGTTCTCTGCGTATGAGGGTCCTCTCCAAGAATGTGATCTTTTGATAGAATAAACTGATCAGAATGGCAAACAATGGTCGCCCCAGCTTCATAACAGTGTTGCTATTTAAGTAATCCAAGCAGAGTATTCAATAGGTCACTATTCTCAGTATAATCTGTGACTTTTTGATAAGAACTGCACTTTAGCTTTATTTTATTCTTTTCACTGGGGACAAAATCTTTTGTCCTGGAGTGTGACTTCATCCGCAGTGCATTTATGGCATTTTGGGATTTTTTTTTCTGTTTAAATGTCAGGTTTTAGTCCTGAGATTAATCCTTGTAAATACAGTGCCAGTGCCTAGTAAAAACACACTACAGAGCCAAAACTTTTATTTCCATCAATAGATATTGTGCAGGATTTTTAGCAAAAGGTGGACAGCCCCTCTCTTTCTACTAGATCTGATTTTTGTATACCTTTTAACATTAGGACATACAGAATAAAGAAGATTGGCAGGGGATGGAACAAGATGAACTTTAAAGTCCCTTCCAACCCAAACCATTCCGGAATTCTGTGAAAATGAGTTGTGTGGGACTCTATGTTTTTACATCTCAGAAGAAAAAGAAAAAAAAAAAGAAAATGGGAAAATTGCACTTATTTTATAACTGGCAACATAATGCAAATATTATCTTCACATTAGAAAAATGTAGATAATATCCTGTGGTTTTCTGGACTCAGCCCACACTCACTGGGAGTGTCTGATATGATGAACATTATAAGCATTTCATCCCCAGCCCTGGCATTTGTCCATATTTATTTATTAATTAAGAGTCTATACATGTCTATGTAGCAGCTTTATTTTCTTCCCCTTTTGACCACTAACCAGTTCATTTGCTGGTCCTCAGCATTTCCACACAGTTAGAGTGACTGAACTAATAAAAAACTTTACATAATTGTTATCAAGAATTGTCAATAAATATGTATTATTAAATAATCCTCTCTTAACATTTTATTTTGCAATTTTCTCAGTTTTTGTCCTCTTACTGTAATCTTTTTCTTGCTCTATTCTGCCATTCTTAATGGAATTACATATATTCTCATATTAATTACCAAGTTTCATTATTTTAGGCATTTCAAACGGGGGTTTGATACTGGTTTTTAACCCTCTGCCAAGAAACCCTTTTTAAATTTACCTTTCCCTGGAACATGCATAAGATAATCTATTAGCACATGTTGTCCAGCCTAGCAGAGTTGGTGTCACAACCTCCCTTTTTTCTCTCTATTCTCTATGTAGCTTATAGCTCAGTTCGTTACTTGCAAGATGCCAGTGTCAATAAAAATATCAATATTAATCAATAAATTGTTTCTTTACTATTCCATGTCTCACAGCTGTCCTTTTCCTTTTGCAAGAAAGAAGAATACTTTTTTCTGGGGCAGGAGTGCGGAAATAAATCTTTTTAAAGAGTTTGCTCTTGGCACTTAGGAATGCAGAATATAAAATCAAAATCACACAGACCTTTATAAGGAATTAAAGCAAGTTGTCCTCAGGTATTTTGCAGTTCTTGTTTGTTGCAAAAGAAATCTGGACTATCTTATTTTTTATTTTAAAAAAAGTTCTCCAAAGAAAATCCATAATAAAATAATTTCTTTCAAACATATGGAAGAATAACACACAAAATTCACTATAATTACACTGATTACAGTTCATTTCAGCCTAAGAGAATTGAGAGTTTTAATTCCATCTTCATTCTGGCAAAAATCCAGCATGTTTGTACAGTGCCAAGGGAGGGAGATGTACTGGTTATAGAGAAATACACAGTACTGCCAAGGAAACTCCAAACCCAGGGAATTACACAGGTGACTAGGAACATCAGCCAGATTAAGATGGTGAGAGACATTAGGCAATTTTCCCAGGAAAAAATAAAAATCTGCAGCAAAACACAATAATCATATGCTACTGATATTGAAGCAGGAATATAAAATAATTTCAGTCATTATGAGGAAAAAAAAAAAAAAAGCCAGCATGGATTTTTTTTTCCAGTCCCACTCTCAGTCAGTTTGCTGATACATGGTTTAATTTCAGGAGTTTTGTTTCAGTCACCAGTCTCAGGTGCCATTCTCCATCATCAGCCCACAGCATTCTATAAAGTTAAGAGGATTCTTTTTAGATCCTCCTTCTTGTGAGATTTCTTACTAAATCTTCTTGTGTTTCTCCATTCTCCATTGATCCAAGCAGGCCTGTGGTCATGAACTTGGGCAGAGGGGAGAGAAGTTTGTTTTAGAGTAAGTTTACCAAAAGCCTGCCTTCTTTCAATAATGTTGATATTTTTGCAGATATTACTTGAGGACTAAAGCTGCCTGTGAGGGTGAAACCATTTTATGTTATTTTCATTAAAGTCACCATTTATCAAGAAGTTAAATCTGTATGTAACACTCAGCTTCACCCTGTAGAGCTGAATTTATTTTGAATGCCTGAAAACAGTTAGTTATTTAAACTTCTGCCTGATAAAGCAGCTTACTTACTAATATGTGTGTGTATAAGCAGATAATCTATATTTCAAAATTTATTTGACACACAGTTAAAGAGGCATTTATAATTCTATACCTTCATCGACATGTTAAAAATCAATTCTGACCTTGCTTTGACCTTAACATTTCACAACAGAGACATTAATATTGAAGTCCAAAATTGGATTGGTGCACACTTCTTTTACAAGAGCCTGTTTGGAGCACTCCTGCAGTCTGCTTTGTGAGGCAGAAGGAACTTTCAAAAGGTTAAAAGTTAGCAAACAGTTACAGGGAGGAGGAGGGAGGAAAAAGAGGGTCTAACTCAATATAATTCTTGAATAACCGTGCATCCAAGAGAGACGATTTCAGCTAGAACATCTAATACTGAATCACCATGATACATTTAAGGGACATTCCACAAGAAAAGACAAAGAGGATGCTTTACCTGCTTTCCTTTGGATTTTGCACAGCCGTGCTGATGCCACAAAAATTCATGAAATTCTGACTACCACAGAAATTTGAAGCAAAATTTTCAGGGTGTGTTGTCTTCATAACACTCAGGAATAATTTCTTGGACCCTCCCCAAATAAACGGCTCCTTCTAAAGAAAGCAAGTGCAGTGCCTTTTGAAGGATCATTTTGAACAAAATTCTCACATTGTGACAACCAATCTTTTCATTGACCCTATGAATAGATAAATAAATAACCTGGTGTTTTTTAGCAATTTAAGTTTTCTCTTAGTTTAGCTGAAATAAAATGAGAAGTGAAGCAAGATGTGTCCTTTGGGTTAAGTTTAAAAACATACCTCATACTTCAGGGCTTCTAGACAAGAAAAAGGCAGAAGATATAAAGATAAATCAGGAACAGCAGACACTGGAGACTAATCCTCATTGCTACCTCTTCAAAAAAAAGAATGGGTCACCATTTCATCTCACCCTCCCCAGGTGACTTCTTCCTCAATAAAATCCTGACTGTATTAATTTCATATTCTATTGGTTGAGATTTTTCCCATTCTCCAAAGCCAAAAATACAAAATACACGTACATGTTTATTTGGATTCATCTGGGCTATTGTACCCTCAGATTTTCCACTTTTATTTCTCAATTTCCACCATGTCACAGCTGAGTATTTGGAGTTTGGACTAGCAGGCCTTACACAGGTTTGGTGTCATATTGTCATCAGAATCAGTATTTTAGAATATATGCAAATAATTTTAGCATCTTGCTGCTGAGGATAGAAGCATATGCTGAAGTTTGTGTCATCTGAACTGTGCCAGTAACTCAAGATGAAGTTTACAAACAAGACAAAAGAGTAGAGAGACATAGTATCAAGTAGGTAGACATAAAAACGCAAGAACAGAATAACTGTATTTTTTAGGAAAAGTTTATGTAGTCTAGGCCTAGAGTTTTGGGGTTTTTTTGGCTTTCTTCTTTATCATCTGTTTATTCTATTGAGAATTGTCTCTCACCATCTGTTTTGCTGTAATTATTATTAAAAAAAAAGAAGATTAAACTTTATGTCTGTGTAATTCTAGTTTCAGCACACAGTTGAGTTTGATTTTTACTTTTTAGCAAGGTTTTCCTTACTCAGCTTCATGCAAAGGAATCATGGCTCCTCCTTGACTCATTCCCTCCTCACCTCAAGAGCTCAGAAGAAAACAAAAATCACCCTTCCACTGAAAACCATAGTTTGTAATTTCTACCTCATTCAATTCCACACATATTTTTCTCTACAGGAGACAGAACAAATAATCAGAATTTATTTCTCAGGTACTACAGACCTTAGCAAGATTTGCAGCAGCTGCTCTCCTCAGCCTTTCTTTTTGGATATATTTTGCTGTTTCTGTATTTTCTGCATTCCAGAACAATTCAGGTCCTGAAGCAGTCATTTTGTAACAACCTTGACTCACATGTAAAACATGTGAGTATGTGAAGTTTACACTAAGCCACTGTGGATTATTCCTAAGCCTGGTATGCAAGCTAAAAATCTATATTGTGAAAACTGGATATTCACTTCTGCATCCATGCCCTTGTAGATGCAAACTTGACAGTAAGTTTTTGGGTTCTTTTTATCCCCCCTCTTCTTTCAGCTATGAGAATTCTCCCTTTTAAACTAGCTGGTCAGATCTAGATTTGGCAGTGGAAAAAAATCATGACACGTATCATAAGCTTCAGCTCAGTAGCAAAGGTTTATGCCAGAGGCAAAGCTGCAGGCACAAATAAATAAATAAATTCAGGAGGCCTGAAAATTATATTGGTGTATAATGTCAAGAGTTGCTGTGGAAACCATCTTACGACTTTTTTTAATGCCTCAAAGAAAAATCCCTTTATTCCACTGTCTCTGCAGAGCAATATTTTAACTGATTTTAGACTATTGATGAATTACTTGTAAGGCTGTGAGAGCTTGGGGTGTTCAGCCTGGAGAAAAAAAGGCTCTGGGGAGACCTTAGCGCCCCTTCCACTGCCTAAAGGGAGCTTACAAGAAAGATGGGGACAGAATTTTTACCAGGGCTTGTAATAAAAGGACCAGAGATACTAGTTTTAAACTCAAAGAAGGAAGAGTTAAAACCACATGGAAGGAAGAAATTTTCTGTGATGAAGGTGGTGAAACACTGGAACAGGCACTTCAGAGAGGTGGTAGGTGCATCATCCCTCCAAAGTCAGGTTGGACAGGGCTATGAGCAGCCTGACCTCGTTGAAGATGTCCCTGCTCATTACAGGGGTTGGACATTATGGCCTTTAAATGTCCCTTCCACACACACACACACAAAAAACTTTGGTTCTATGAATCACTTTACAGAATACAAAGAAACTCAAAGACAGCATAAAGCTCCTACACGTTAGTTCTGGCTTTTAGAAAGTTAAAGGTTCTTTTAGAAAATAAAAAGTTATTTAGAAAATAACACACTTTTCTTTCACAGTCCATGTTCAACCTCCTTGATGAAGTGGCTTTGACAATAGGTATATTTAAGTTTAGCTCTACAACCCCTGTGCAGGTTTAGCTTTATTAAATTTGTTCAAGTTTCTGATCCTTACTAACAAGCAGCACGATTTGTTCAAATGGAACTGCTCGTGCAGGGTAAGCTTTCTGGAATGAGGGAATTAGCAGAATCCTGCCTCATTTCTCAGCTGTGGACTGCTCTGCTGTCCTTCTTCTTTGAATCAGGAGTCTGTTGAACAATTTTGAGGAGGTTGAAAAGCAGTTCATACATAAAATGTGGCAACTGAGTTGTATGATCTCTGTTGATGCACAAACAGAATAAACTATTCTAGATTAATGTGATTCTTTAATAAAAATCCATATGACTGTCCTTGTATGCATCCTGGTAATTGTTAAAACTGTAATATAGTGTATTACATATTATTTAATGGCAGCTCATTGGTGCAATGAGTATGACCACAGTTAAGAGTGTGTGCAATGAATTCTTAGAATACCAAAATAACGGCAAGTGAAACAAAGTGGTGATAACAGCAAAAGGAATACAGTAAACAAAATACCTCTTTTGGCTTAAAAAGCATCTGGAGAGTATCCACACTGCTTTATTTCTTCTTCTGGTAGATGGAACATCATAGAAACCAACTCTCACTGCAGAATCAGGGTGTTATTCTTCCTCTTTTGACTACTGAGAATAAGGGTTACCTCCCATTTAACAATTTCAGTTTGAGATTAAAGTATCATTCTACAATTCTTTCATGATATTAAGACATTAAAAATTGTGCTTACAGGGATTTCTGGACATTTTAATATAATCTTGCATGGCTTTTCACTGAAGACCGAACTAAAGCATGAAATTGAGACAAATAAAATTTTAAAGGGATTTCAGAAAAATGATTAGTGAGTCACCCTCAGAACTTACAACTAAAGTATGCAAAATGTAAATTATGATAAAATAAGCCTGAACAGAAGAAAATGTCTAAAACCAGAGCAGATTTGTTCTATTCTGGTTTTTTCCCTTTCTTTTTAATAAGATTTCCTGTCATTTTATGAAATATATAGAATATTTTCATTATATCCTACAGATTTAGAGAATATAAATCCCCACTGAAGAGCCATTTTATGCCCCTAAACTTTCACATCATAATATACTATTTTGGAGTTGTCCCCTAGAGTTTCACTTATGAACAGGGTAACATGATAAAATTTGGGATTTTTAAAAAGAAAGCAGTTGTAAACCTGTTGCAGAAAAGCATTATTTCACTGTTAAATTTAAGATGACACAGAGTTATAAAAACAATAATTTTCACCCATTCAAGGAGGACCATAGTCCTTTTTCTGCTTTATTCCTCGTTCTGTATTTAGACCAAAAATATCAGAGTGCAGTGGGTGATTTACCTCTAAAACTAAACCTGAGAGCTTTTCCTGCTTTATTTTTGCAGCAAGCAGTGGAGGTGTTGGTTCAGGCAGCACTTGGTCAAGGGTCTTGCTTCTTCTCAGAAGATGAATAAATCACGTTCCTTTCAAAAGTGTTATTGTCATTCTGTGCCAAACAAACCAGTAACGTTTCTGCTGCTGAGAAATTTCTCAGCTGATGATTTATAGGATGGAATGTTCTGTGAGATTTGCAAGACCTCCACATTATGGATAGGTCATCCTGGAATCCTTGAGCTTCTTCATTCCTTGTATCAGTGCCTTGAAAGGCTGTGCTCAGCAGCTGTGAGAGGAAAACCCCTCCTAACACCGCTTATTTTATGTAAAATTATCCTCTGTCTGCAGAACACAGGAGCTTCTGGAGCAGCTTTAATGACAGACTAGCTCTAAACTTTTTCAGTTAATCATGGAACCATAAAATTGTTTAGGTTGGAAATGACCTCTAAGACCACTGAGCCCAACCACTAATCCAGCACCATCATGACCAACACTAACCCCCGTCCCCAAGTGCCTGATATACATGGCTTTTAAATCCATCCGCGGATGGCGACTCCACCACATCCCAGGCTGCACAGGAGGTGGCTGAAGGAATTTTTCCTGATACCAGTCCTAAACCTCCCCTGGCCCAGCCTGAGGCCGTTCCCTCTCCTCCTGTCCCTGTTCCCTGGGAGCAGAGCCCGACCCCCCGGCTGTCCCCTCCTGGCAGGAGCTGTGCAGAGCCACAAGGGCCCCCTGAGCCTCCTTTGCTCCAGGCTGTCCCTTCCCAGCTCCCTCAGCCCCTCCTGGGCTCCATTCCCTTCCCAGCTCCCTCAGGAATTCTCCATTCCCTTCCCTTCCCTTCCCAGCTCCCTCAGCCCCTCCCGGGCTCCATTCCCTCCCCAGCCCCGTTCCCTTCCCTGGACACGCTCCAGCCCCTCCATTCCTGTGTGAGGGCCCGGAGGTGACACAGCACTGAGGTGTGGCCTCGGCAGGGCCAGCACAGGGACGGTCCCTGCCCTGCTCCTGCTGCCACCCCACGGCCGGGACGGCCCCGGGGCCATCGGCCTCTTGGCGCCCTGGCAGCCCTGGGCTGTGCCCGGCGGTGTCACAGCACCCCCGGGGCCTGTCACAGCTTTCCTCTGTCCCAGCCTGGAGTGCTCCATGGCGTTGGTGTCACACAAGGGCAGGACCAGGGACTTGGCCTGCTTTTACCTCACTCCACTGGCCTCATCCCATCAATCCGGCCTGCCCAGATCATAAATAAAAGTATTAAATACCACAGGGCTGTAGGTACCCGGGAGTGGGGCTGTGGCCCACTCCTCATTCCCAATGAGCTTCAGCTGAAGCTCAGATGCCCGGGTACCTACACAGGGCCCCATACTGGGGACCACCACTGGGGACCTGAATCCCACTCACCACTGGCCTTTAGGACCATCCATCCATCCGGGCAGTGTTTTAACCAGGGAAGAACGCAGCTATCCAAGCCATGAGGACATGGTTTCTCCGGGAAAAAGCAGTGGGACACAGTGTCCAAGTTCTTCCTGAAGTCCTCAGACAGACATCATCCCCAGCCTCTCCCTCATCCACTCAGCGGGTCACCTTGGAGTAGAATGAGGTCAGGTTACTCTCAGAAACAAAATATTTACAAGGTATATGTTTTCTTCTTTACTGCACCGAAATCTGTTTGCCAGCCAGAGCTACATTGCTCATTGTCTTGTTTTGCACAGACAATTTTCTTTCAACCTTTGATAGTTTTTCTTTCATTTCTGCCATGAAAGCCTAGTGGTTTTGTTTTGTTTTGTTTTGTTTTTTAGGAATGAGAAAGCACCAGATAAAACCTCTGGGAAATCTTTCAAAGTTGTGTGTGGAGACTGAGACAGGGAAGTACTTTGCACTGATAGACTTGCACACTGCTTTGAAAGTGTCCTCCTGCTTCTCATGTCTGGTATGGTTTTGGCAAGGGGCATTCAATAAAACTGTTTATTTCTTTAGTTCTTCTTTAAAAAAGAAATCAAAAAAATAACATATATTTATTTGCATGCTTCAACAAGCCAGAAGAGAGTGTTTAGTCCCCAGACACTCTTGTCTGCCTGTCTTTCTCCTGACAATTAAAAGCACTTTGGAACCCATGTTTTTCACGCCATTTATCCTTGCTTTCTGCAGCTTGAACTGATTGAAATGTGCACTTTTATGTCCTGAATGTGAAGCTTGTCCCATGTAGCTCTGCCAATTATTCAGACAAACAAGCGTCCTAAGCTAAAGGTCCTCACATTCTTCAAATAAAATTGTTTTGTGCTAGTGTGCAGGTGTTTGTCTGTGTGTGCAAGCGTATATCTAGGTGTCTGATTTCAAGTTTCTTTCAAAATAAATATTCTGGAATAGAGATTATGTTTTGAAACATATTTCATAAATATATATAAATGTACATGTAACTGTTTCAGATGTCTCAAAGGAGAACAAAAAAGCAGGCATTCTGTACAGCCCCATGTTTAAGCACGTACATTTTACAAGTTTCCTAATAGATCCTAATAGAAAATAGATATTTTCATTATCTGTAAAAGAGGAAAATTATTCATTTGGAAGGAGCATTAAGCCTTTCTGCAGTGTGCTTTTCCTGGTAAATAGAGTGGCTTTTCTCAAACACTTGAAAAGTGGTAGAGGACATAGCAGCTGTGCCAGGTGCTTGCAAAAAGGAATTCTGCTCTTGCTAAAGCATCATTAAAGGGGAAATATGAGAACAGAAAAGGAGCAACTAGGCTTATTAGGTTTTATTAGGTACCTCTTAATAAAGACCATAAAATCACAGAGCCATAGAAGGGTTTATGTTGAAAGAGACTTTGAAGCTCATCTTATTCCACGCCTGCCATGGACAGGTAATACCTCCCACTGTCCCAGGTGCTCCCAGCCCCGATGTCCAGCCTGGCCTTGGGCACTGCCGGGGATCCAGGGGCAGCCCCAGCTGCTCTGGGCACCCTGTGCCAGGCCCTGCCCACCCTGCCAGGGAACAATTCCTGATTCCCAATATCCCAGCCAGCCCTGCCCTCTGGCACTGGCAGCCATTCCCTGGCTCCTGTCCCTGCAGCCCTTGGCCATTGTCTCTCCCCATCTTTCCTGCAGCCCCTCCAGGCCCTGCGAGGCCACACTGAGGTCACCCCAAAGCTTCTCCTGCCCGGGTGAGCAATGGCAGCTGTGCCAGCCTTTGCTGCCAGCAGAGCTGCTCCGTGCTCTGCCCATCCTGGAGCCTCCTCTGGCCTGGCTGCAGCAGCTCCAGCTGCTCCCTGTGCTGGCCCAGGGCTGGGGCAGCTCTGCAGGTGGGCTCTGAGCTGAGGGGCAGAGGGGCAGAATCCCCCCTGCCCTGCTGCCCCCTGGGGCTGAGCCAGCACAGGGGTTGGGGTCCCAGCCCAGCACAGCCTTTGGGGTCCCAGCCCAGCCCAGCACAGGGTTTGGGGTCCCAGCCCAGCCCAGCACAGGATTTGGGGTCCCAGCCAAGCACAGGGTTTGGGGTCCCAGCCCAGCACAGCACAGGGGTTTGGGTCCCAGCCCAGCCCAGGGATTTGGGGTCCCAGCCCTGCCCCACAGCACCCCCAGGGCTCCCCCAGGGCTGCTCCCTCTGCTCAGCCCCAGCCTGGATCCAGCCTGGGCTGCCCTGACCCGGGGGCAGCCCCAGCCCTGGCCTGGTTCAACCTCCTGAGATCCCTGTGGGCCATTCCTGGGGTGCCCAGGTCCCTCTGGATGCCATCCTGTTCCTCAGGGTATCCCCTGCACCTCTCAAGACGGCATTCTACTGCAGAATCAGCTTATTTTGAATGAAGCTTTGGTCAATGCTGCTGTGGATTTCTCAGAGAGGAAGAAAACAGGAGGAGTTCACGGCTGCAAATCATTCAACAAGTAGACACAGCTGTGCCATATCTGCAACATAGAATGATGAAAAGAGTGAACGAGGAAGAACTTGATAATATGACCTGTGTTTTCTACCTGTAACTTCTCCAATTTCTTGTTGTGGAACAAAACCAAAATTTTCAGGCAGTATTTACTGTATTACTAAAATAATTGGTGACAGTTCAAAGTACTGTTACTCTTTGAGTTTTTAAACATTTTGAAATACCACAGCAGATGCAAATCATTCTTTCTCTAACTAACATTCATGTGAGATTGACTTGAAGGCGTAAATAGTTTATATAATATAATTTAGACTATGAAATTCTACACAGTCTTACCTTACATATTTCAAGTGTTTAGGAGAAGAGAATGTGTATCATCACCTGCATACAGTGATTACAAAAGGTTTAGTAAAAGAGCTGGTTTTGACTTTATTTTATTGAATCATATAAATGCTCATTAAGTGTGTAGTGGTATTTCCTGTGCTACCTTAAGTATGTTTCTAACACTTACTTAGCTGGAAATGTTTAATAGATCATGATTAAACCACTGCTGTGAATAGCTCTATACAGAGTCCAGCATTAGGATTTATGCAACAGTGACAGTGTGTGGCAGTAGGCTTTTAAATTTTAGATATGTTGGTGTAGGGAATTAAAATGTTCATTTTAAAATGTCATTAAAAATATCCAAAGGTCTAAATGTCTTTACTGCCTTTAAATTTTATTAGAATACTATTGAAATTAATTCAGTTTCTGGTTGTATCACGTGTGATTTAAAATTTGAAACAAATCTGTAAATTAACAGAGCTGTTTGTTGTTCATTATAAGTCCAATGGGTTAAGGATCTTATTTTAATATTAACATTTTGTTTCTCACATTTTATTGAGAAGTTCTTGTCTCTTCATCACAGTCTTCACAACCTTGCCTTTTCCTCTCACTTCTCACAAGCCTAATTAGGATTCAGGAATTTACAACTAGCAAAGTGAGAACTTGATAAATTCTTCTAAAACTTCCAAAGTATCAAAATTCCTTGGGTTGGAGACAATGCAGTCACATAATTTACAATGAGAACAATATTCAGAATGAACAGTCAGACCATTCTCGAATAGAAAAACGTAACCTGAGCGCAGTCAAGGGGTTTTTTCCTACCTGAGAATCCAAAGTTGCATGTTTCTATAATGAAAGTTTAAAAACCCAGGGATATAGTAAAAATATATATATAAAAAATATATCTCTGTGTCACTGGAGATATTTGTTTACTCTAAGACACTCAAAAATGCATATTTTTGGTTATGAAATGGATTAAAAGAACATATCTTAAAGTTTTCATGATAAGAAAATGGAATTCTATTCTATTCAAACAAGGCTGAAATTTTAAAATTCACTGGAAGTTGTGTGTTTCCAAACAACGACATTGCTGATTTTTAGGAAGTTGTCAAGAAATTTGCTGTTGTTTCCTGTATTGGGTAGGAAAAAAAACAATCTTGAAGATCTGTTTGATCAGACCTGAGTATGATGAGATTTGGACAAGAGTCATTTACTTAATGGCTTTCTCAAAAGCTATTTTCTGAAGTGGTTAGAGGAAAATATATCATGTTGAATCCAACAAGGATCTGGTGAATGTGAGCTTCTCCTCCTGACAAAGTTTCTCTTTGGATGCAGGCAAATGTGCATTATCACATAACCTGACTAAAATCTTGGAAGAAAATATGCCAAATACGTCAAAAAATATTGAAGACATACAGTTGCTTTTGTAGACAGAGCGAGTTGGAAGACAGTACTGGCTATGGAGAAAAAAAGCATTCTGCCAGTGGGAATAAATGTTATTTTAAAGAATAGTATTTGATTTTTTTTTAAGCGGTAGCAAACTGAATTAGTAACCAGAGTGCATTGCAGTAGCCAAATGCAAGAAATTAAATAATTTGAAAATTACATGACCAAATACAGATAGGTTTGCCTGTGGCTCCACCAGTGTGCAGGGCAACCACTCAGATGTCAGGAAACTAAATACTGAAGTTTGTAACTCTGACCAGAAGCAGGACAAAAAATTAGACTCGTAACTGGTCTTTTTTGGGCCAGATTTCTCTAGTACTGTTTCTCCTTCCTCGCAGTGCTGATCAAACTACAGCTACAAGTTAGGAATAGCTCACTGAACTGTACAATCCTCCTATGATGGTATAAATCCTCAGAAATTGAGCCAGGGACTGCAAACCAAACAAAATAAAACCTCAGAAACAGCCAACTAGTCAAGCGACCAGCAAAAAAACTCAAAAATCCCAACCAACCAAAAAAAAAAAAACAACTAACCAAACGCTCCCCACAAAAAATACCCAAACACACCAAACAACAAAAACCCAAATAGCAAAACGAACAAACAAACAACAAAAAAAACCCAACCAGAACCAACAAAATCACCGAAATCACCAAAACATCAACAAAACAAAACCAAAAAGTAAAAAAAAAAAACCAAACAAACCAAAACAGCAGAAAAACCCACAAAACAACAACAGAGCTCTGAAACTCAGCTTTCTTGGTGTTTTTTCAAGTTCTCCATTGCACATTACTCTTTTTTTTTGTGATTTATACTGTTACAGACATGCTTTGAAGAGCTCCATAATAGGAGATGGAGGAGGGAGGAGATATTGCAACAACCATGACTTTTCTAGGCTTCTTAATACCTGTATAAATAATTTCAAAGCATAAAAGATTTGTAATTAGTGTTTAATTAATAATTTGTGGTTGTATTCAATGCAGAAACATCCTCACAACAAATTAGAAAGGCTCAAACTCTGTAGAAAGGAGAGGGGGAAAGAAAAGGAGGTGTTGAATACAGCCCTTAGAGCATGACCTGCATATGGGTCAAGGAGTAAAGAAGGAGGTCATGACAGGCTGAAAGGTTCAGAGGTCACTGAAGGCCCAGATATTAGGAAGCATGTAAAAAAAAATCAAGAAAATGTCAATAGAATGTATGTACTTCAGAGGAAGTTGGGAAAGGGATCATTTATTTATTTATCTGTCTTAAAGGTTTGCCAGTGGAATGACTTTGGTAAGGGTTGCCTTGGGGTCAGAACAAACCTGTCCCCCCCATCCACAACAAACAATTGAAGCAAGTCAATCCATGGCACATGTCACCCAAAATGAAATCAGCCCAGACATGAATAAACCATTTCCTGCTGAAGTGTCTCACTGTGAGAGGGCCGCCTCAGATTTTCTGGTCCCTGTGAAGAGGATGCAACACAACCCACACACTCAGAGCTCAGCAGAATGCCACTGAGGAGAGGTGCCTGCAGGAAAAACCCATCCTGTGATAAACTGGCAGTCAGGGCAGAGGTATTACAGCAGTTTGGGGCTGTTTAGTCCAGGTTTTGCCAATGGCTGAGCGGCTGAGCATTGGGTGAACTGAACAGGGAAAAGTTTAATGTCTCCACAAAGCATTGCTGTAGTCAGTAGCTCACCAGAAAAGAGTCACACGTCAAATACGTCTGCTCCCTGAGAAATGATAACATTTTGTGTGAGTATAAAAGAAATATTAATAACATTGGCTCCTGAATGCATGCTGACATTCATATTCCCAGAACACACCAAAAGCGATAATTTTTAGTTTTCTAGTCAGAACGATGTAACTCAATATGCAAACAAAAACTTGAAGGCATTCAGACTTCCCCTTTCCTGTCTGCTTTTTAATGCTTTTATTTTGAAAAGTGGGGTTTTTTTGTACATCTTAGAGCCATTACACATCTGACCAGATCCCAGCTGAACCAGTATGAAGCTCCAGTGACTGAGAAACCTGAGCTTCAGCAGCCCATCCATGACAGCTCACCAAATGTTTGTGAATTTCCTTGCCTAGTGACAACGTGTGAATTGGTACCAGTAAACAGGCCAGAGAGTGTGGAAAAGTCTCCTGCTGGCATAAAATGACATCTGTTAGACAGGTAAGAGCAGAGGCAAAGCAATCAGAGTGCTGCCAGCACAGTACTTAGACTCAGCTCAACCTAGCATGATATTATGATTCCTTATATCACTCAAAGGTGGTTCTTAAAGAATTTTTTTTTCTATCCTGAGGATGCAAATCACAATGGGGGACCACGTTTATTGTGTCCAAATCATTGCAGGTCAGAATTGCATATTTTGCAGGATTTCTCCTCATTTCCGGCAGTAGATCTATGTTTTGTGTATCAACCAAAAGGATCTGAAAGTTAATCTCAGATTTTATTTAATTATTTCAATAGTAGGTGACTCCTATTTTCAGGTGAAAGAGCATTGGAACTTGTTATCTAGAAGATTTTCATTCTGATTGCTGTCTTTTTGATACAAGTGCTTGTCACGTGTTTATAGTTTCTGGACAGTAAGTGTGAGAGTGGAAATGGCTTGAGAAACAGCATAAACAGCGATTTTGAACATTTAAAAAAAAAAATCAAGAACCTTTCCCTGCATAGACTTTTCTGCTGGTATGGCTGTGGTCTCTAAAAGAATTTGACTTAAAAATTACATTTGTCGTGTTAAACAAAACAAAAAAAAGGCAAAAAAACCCCTCAACAACAAAATCAAAACAAACAAACAAAAAGAGACATAAAAACCCAACCAACCAAACAAAAAAATCTCAACCCAGAACACAAAAATAAATCCAAAACCATATGGTGATGGCCGGCCGTGAGTGTTGAATGCCTAGTGTGGGTAGTGTGTTCATTTTTCGGTTGAGATTAAAATGGTTAAAGACATAGTTTGGCTGTATTTTGTGTTTCGTACCATTTCTTGTGTTCCACAGCTGGCTGAAGGGGTTGGAGAAATATTGCAGAAGCAGCAAACACCACATGAGCAAAGGGAATGGTTTCTTTTGGAAAAGGACAGTGATGAGAACACAACAACCCCATGGAACACTTCAAGCTGGGATAGAGGAGCTGCAAACCTGGGAAAGGCCTCTCCTGACAGGGAGTGGAGGAGCTGGAGCGTGTCCAGAGAAGGGAATAGGGCTGGGAAGGGAATGGAGCCCAGGAGGGGCTGAAGGAGCTGGGAAGGGAATGGAGAATTCCTGAGGGAGCTGGGAAGGGAATGGAGCCCAGGAGGGGCTGAGGGAGCTGGGAAGGGAATGGAGCCCAGGAGAGGCTGAGGGAGCTGGGAAGGCTCAGCCTGGAGCAAAGGAGGCTCAGGGGGCCCTTGTGGCTCTGCACAGCTCCTGCCAGGAGGGGACAGCCGGGGGGTCGGGCTCTGCTCCCAGAAAACAGGGACAGGAGGAGAGGGAACGGCCTCAGGCTGGGCCAGGGCAGGCTCAGGGGGGACAGCAGCAGGAATTTCCCCATGGAAAGGGGGCTCAGGCCTTGGCAGGGGCTGCCCAGGGAGGGCTGGAGTGCCCAGCCCTGGAGGTGGCCCAGGAAGGGCTGGAGGTGGCACTCAGAGCTCTGGGCTGGGGACAGGGTGGGGATTGGGAACAAGGATGGTCTTGGAGGTCTTTTCCAACCTAAAGGATTCTGTGATTTTAATGTCTGGATTATACTGATGGCCAAGAACTGAGGAGAAAAGAAGGAAAGGTGATGAGGAAGGTGGAAATTGGTGTTTCTGCTGTACCCACCAGCTTTCCACTTTCTTCCAGTTGAACCTGGTCCTTCACGCCTGCATAAACCCTTGCTCAGAGGTTGCACTGGATGACCTTGGAGGTCTTTTGCAACCTAAATGATCCTGTGAGTCCAATTTAAGATTAAAAAACGCACTCGGAGCGGGATGTGTGAACACACTCCCGTGCACCTGTCTGTGACATTCACTTTGTCCTTTCTCAGGGCTGAGGTGATCATGTGGTGATATTTATTAAAATCCCTTTTGTTTTAGCTGGGTAGAACAGGTTGGCATATAACACCTCTGCTTTTATATTTCAAGTTTAGGAACACTGTGATGTTTTGTGGGCCACAGCTCCTTTTGTGTACTTTCAGGACCACAGTGGAGCTGCCAGAGCACAGAAGACCTGATCCTGGCACCTACAGAGGGACCCTAAGTCATGGAAACCTTTGCTTTCTTATAGTTAAGGATTTTAAATTTTTTTTTTTTTTGCTCTTTTTCCATATATTTTCTCTGATAAAATTCATTTAGAAGTCCAAAGTTTTCATTCGCATCATGCATATCTTTTATTCTAATCCCATTAGGAAAACTGGAAAATTGTTTAGGAGGCTGATGGGTTCAACAAATGTACATAAAGGGTAATTGGCCTTCACTGTAACTCACTGGTTTCTCTCTCAGACTGAAGAATCTCTAGGATTAAGAGTCAGATTTTTTTGATATCAAAAATAAAAATAAGCTAAGGGGAACAAATAAAAATATACAAACACTGTGTTTGTGGTCCCTTAATAGGTAAAAACAAGTTACAAAGTTAAGGCAATTCAAACAAGAATGGAAAAATTGCTAGTGAAAGTTCTCATAACTTTACAGACAACTAAATTTGGTTTTGAAAGGCATTGCAAAGAAAAAAAAAAGAAGTTTGTTAAGTACTTTTACATAAACAACAGCTACAGAAAAACTGGATTTTAACCAATATTTTAACCAATTCAAAAGAGAGGTGTTTCTGTATGTTTTTTCAGCTTCTCTGATTTTAGTGTGCAGAGGAGGAGGGGTGAAGTACTGGAGGAATGAGGGAAATTCTGTACTTGGAGCAAATAAATAGCTTTGTGGAAGATTTTTGTTTGCATATTCTAATTTGATCTGCTTAGATGCTTAAATTTGAAATTGCTGTGGATTTACTTTGAACTCGTCTCTTTATGCTTATCCTTTTTCTGTGTTGCTGTCTTAAGTTCTGAATTACGAAAAACTGATTTTTTTATCAATGTATCTGTTTACTGATTCGATATTTCTAAAAGTAAAGCTGTGAAGCAGTCTTAAAAAAAGAAAAAAACAGTATTTCACCCTATTCTAATATTGATTTTTATATAAATCAGGTTGCTTTAACTATTGAAAAGAAACAAACTTTAAGTGTTAGGTGTTAGAATCTGACATATTTAAACTGATTTCACAATGTAAAAGCTCCTGGGAAGATGGCACTAAAAGGAATTATTTGCATATTTATATTTACTTCTGATATGTAAAATAGGCACTCTTAAAATGGAATTTCATTATTAGAGGCAGAAATATTTATCTGGTTAACCAACAATCTGCTGATTTGTTTGTGGGTTTTTTCCGTCTCCTGAAAGACTCAGTACAACTATTTTCATTTGAAATGAAAATTGATTGTATAAAATTTTAATTTCTCTGTGTAATTCCAAAACAATTAATAGCAGTTCAAGCAGTGGGTACATATGATTAGCTATGTCTGACAAAACAACTGTGAGATTTTTTTTCCTTGAGTCTGCAAGAGAAGTTTAGAGCTTACTAAAACTGTCAGCAGATTGTAGGAAACTAGGAAAATTAAAAAGATTTCTTTTCATGTCAAAGTTTAAAAAATTGCAACATATTTGCACTTGCAACAGCACTCCTGTTTCCTATATTTTTTTTAACATAATGTTGAATGGCTATTAAAACCAAAATACAATAAACAATTTTCTTCTTACTGAATATTATGCTCTCATTAGGGCTTCAGTGAGAACATCTATCCCATGTATACCTTGCTACATAAAGATCTTTTGCTGTGGAAAACTCTTTATTGGGATTCTTCAGTAAAAAAAAAAAATGGAAAAGATCTTTTTTTTTTTTAAGGATTGTAAGATTTTCAGGATCAGCAAAATAACTGTGATTTAATTTCAATCACTGCTGAGCACCTTTGTTCCCCTGTGAATTTGTGGGGAACTGTCAGTTCTCATCATCAGTAAATATCTGTCACACAGGGTCTATAAACTTGTTAGTTTGAGGGTTGTTATGTAGCACTCCTGCTCCTAGTTCCACCATCCTCTGCATTTTCTAATGACTTTTTCATGAACTACACAACTGCAATATTTTTTTCCAATTCAGAGACCATCTTCTGATAAGAAAATGATTTAGAAGACTATAAAATGGATAATATTTTAAACTGCTGCAATAAATAGTCTTGGGAGTGCTGGTGAGCCAGAGCCAAGGAATCCATTGAGCTAAACACAATCATTTATCTTAGCTGGATTACATGTGCAACTCACAATAAAAAAAGAAATCTTTTGCATTGTTCGGTTTGTTACAAATTGCCTGACATAAGTAATTTGCAGCCCCATATACTCTGCCATTCTGATGGAAATTCAGCCTCAGATAAATTTTGAATTTGACTTTACTGGGCAGAGTTTTCACACAGGAAAGGGGTTTTTATTTGATTCAGAGCTGCAGAATGGAGTTGGGAATGGAGCTGGGAAGGGAATGGAGCCCAGGAGGGGCTGAGGGAGCTGGGAAGGGGCTCAGCCTGGAGCAAAGGAGGCTCAGGGGGCCCTTGTGGCTCTGCACAGCTCCTGCCAGGAGGGGACAGCCGGGGGGTCGGGCTCTGCTCCCAGGGAACAGGGACAGGAGGAGAGGGAACGGCCTCAGGCTGGGCCAGGGCAGGCTCAGGGGGGACAGCAGCAGGAATTTCCCCATGGAAAGGGGGCTCAGGCCTTGGCAGGGGCTGCCCAGGGAGGGCTGGAGTGCCCAGCCCTGGAGGTGGCCCAGGCAGGGCTGGAGGTGGCACTCAGAGCTCTGGGCTGGGGACAGGGTGGGGATGGGGCACAAGTTGGTCTTGGTGGACTTTTCCAACCTCAGTGATTCTGTAATAGTCCCAACACCTGGATGATCTTTGAAATACCCCAGTTTATTCAGCAGAGAAAATGTTTTGCAGAGAAAACGTTTGGAAAAGAGAACAATTTGTGAGTTTTCAGCAACAGCACAACAGCAGCCTCATGAGAAATTTGGTGAAACATCCAGGCACTTTGCATGAGGCCAAACACTTTGTGTGAGACCATCATCTCCAGGCATCAAGTTAATTAATTCTGTCAAAGCAAATTTTTGCTCTTTTCACTTCTCAGCCTCATGAGCAAGGCACACTTGTTAACAGGCTTGTGGTTTTTTTATGGGAACAAAAAAAAACAAAACAAAACCAAAAGTGGAATAATGGGAGCAACTAGTCTACACAGGGATGTCTGTGTGTATTCAATATGAGTGTAGGATTTGGCCTCAAAAATATGATCGGATTTGCAACGTTAGTAAAAACATGCATCATATGTGCTTTTTAAGATTATTAGCTAAAAGCGTAAGGATTTTGCTGAAAAAATACCAGATATATTCATGAGGAGTAGCTCCTCATAAAGAATGAACAGTTACTTTTTCTGTCGTGAATGTTGAAGAGAATTCATTATAAATTTTTGATAAATAACAATCATGAAAACCTATCAGTCTCACATGTTTAACAAATATCCTCCATCCTAAATTGCTAATGTCACCTTTTGTCAGCTTTCTGGAAGGATTAAATTTAAATTACAAAATGAGTTGGGTAAAAGATGATCGTAACACTTCTTCATGATATTCTTTTAATTTGAAGTTAGCATACTGATAATAAACAATTTCTGCTCTCAGTAGTTTCTGTATCAAATTAAGGTTGACTGAGATAAGGTTGACTAAGATAAGAAGTTATGCCATCAACCAGAATTATCACAAAACCACCTATTTACATGAGCTACTGCTTTTGTATGCAAAATCCTATACAAAATATAGGGATTTATGTACAAATTTGATAACATTTGATAACACATGAAATATAGACATAGTTTTAATAGTTCATATAATATAATGCAATGTATGTTTTAAATGCCAATATTTTAATACATAAGAAAAACATGTTCATCTTCTTATGTTACTTCCCAACCGTGCAGCTCCATCTCTTTGATACCTTTTCTGTTGTAGAGATCCCTTAAAAGACATGAAGAGATTCGTTCTCTGTTTAACTGGGGTTTTTTTGTTGGTTTGTTTTTTTTTTTTTAACTGTCACTGTTTAACAGAGCATAAAGATTTAATCATACTCCAGTTAAGTGCAGAAAAGTAGTTACAGGTTCAGGAACCTCTTGCTTTTGGTACTGAAGAAATAAGTTTTCCACATCATCTATTGTTGGGATAATGATCAGGGACAGAGTCTTGCAGACAATGAAGTATTCAAATAGTTTATAGAATTCAGTGATTAAATCTGTGATATGATGTTTCAATTTCCCATTCTTTGCAAGAGTGTTTTGTGTGGCATTACTCATGTATTTCACAGAGTGGACCTGGCTTTTAGTTCATCATGTGCTGTGCTAGGCAATAAGAGGAAAATGTGATTTTTTTTTCACTTTAGCTATCATTTATTGAGGTCTTCCCTTCTGCTATTTTTTGTGGGGCTTGGGAGGCTGCAGGTGAGTGCTCTGGGGCTGGAATTGTGGTGTGCTTTGTCTGTCCTCACACAGCAAAGTGGCAGCCAGGCACCTCTGCAGAGCAGGCAGCATTTTATTCCCAGTGCACAGCCCACCAGCCCCAGCTTTGGCACGCGTGGAGCTGGTTAACTCCCAATT
This sequence comes from Irena cyanogastra, assembly GCA_013397155.1. NCBI lineage: Eukaryota > Metazoa > Chordata > Aves > Passeriformes > Irenidae > Irena > Irena cyanogastra. The sequence continues at coordinate 80,315 of VWZV01004344.1, forward strand.
TCTTCAGGGCCAGATGCGTGGAAAGGCAGCTTCTCTGTCGAAATTGATCCTGAGTTGTGTGTAGATTGTTCCACTTTTTTGGAAGGGGTAGGAGGTGGAACCTTTGTGAGTAAGCCCGTGAGGGTTTTTTGACTTGTTTTGTGTTACTAGCTTTGCACTCTTTTGGGAGTCACTTACCCAGAAATGAATATCTGGAAGTGTTTCCCTTCTGCCAGCAGTGTCGTTTCAGAGGATCAGGTAATTAGACTCCTAAGAAGTGAAAAGTGAGAGGAATAGCAGTTTCTCAGGAACACACAGCCACAATTTGGAAGGAGGCTGTTGTAGAGATGCACAGAACACATCCCCATTTCCTGAGTGCTCATCTCTCTGTCTCAGTGCACTGTGGGTGCAGAGATGTCCATCTTCAAAATGAGGCATTGAGAAAGTTAAACAGGCTGCTTCTCCATAAAAACAAGTGAGTGAAAACACAAAATCTGATGAAAGCTGTTGACCAAAGCCCCACTTGTCGGCACAAGGATTTTGTTTCCAAGCCTCCCCTCACTCACCCACGCATGCCCATGCAGTTTCCCGGGAAGGCTGACATTTAAGCACGCTCATAAATGGTTTACAGGAGTTTCAAACTGCTGCTCAAGGCAAGATTTACAAAGTTCAGACTGCAAAGAGCAGCAGCAAAGCAGCCCACAACCCAAAGACTCAATTTAGCCAATGACCTTTCTGGTAGATCCGTCTTCTTTGGTGAAAGCTTGGCATCTGAGACGTGGCTAAGCTCCTTGACTCATTAGGTGAGTTCTCTCTGAAAACTATCAAAACACCCAGACGTCAATGACTCACTTTAATTTCCTGCACTTCAGTTTAATTTCCTTCACTTCAGTTGCACAGAACATTATTTGGCTGAGACCCCTTTCATTTTCGCGTAGTGGCTACATCTAAACAACAAAATAAAACAAATTGTTGATACAAATTCTGTTCATTTGGCTGATAATGTCAGTTTAATTCTATAATGGGACTAACTCATTCTTGGCTTCTAGCACTGCTGTTTGAAATTCAGTTATGGCATACATTTATAACAATGAATCTCCAATATGGTATAATATTGTTGCAAGTGGAATTAAGTAATGCTTTTGCAATAGCTGAAATATCTGTGATCATAAAGATTTTCTAAACATCTTCTTTTTTTCAATTTTTTCCTCTTTTTAGAGTTATTTTTGTTTCATTCAGTCCACGTGAATCAATGCAAAACAAGCACACATACACTAATTCAGGTTAGCCACTGTGGGAATGTGGGCATCTAAACTGACACAGATTATGAATTCCAACAATTTAATTGTAAAACTTAATTTTTTCCTGATTTGGAGAAGATGAGCATGGCAAAGCAGTTGCTTGAAATTGATGCTAAGTTTTACTTATGCATTTCTATCTATTATTTACATGGATTTACTTGCCACACACACGGCACTCCAAGGGGTTGGTTTTTTTTGTTTGGAATGCATACCCTTTTTCATCTCTAGACTTTGCATCTGCTGTATCTTGGAAATGTCACAGAAACCTAGAAAATAAGGTCTCTAAAACAAAAACTCTGGGAAAAACAGCTCATGAGTTGTAAATGTTTGAATAAAACAGTTAGAATTGCTAGTTATTTCTCAAGAACCAGACTTTAATACATTCCCCCATATTGCAGAGCCAAAAAATAGTCTTTTACTGAGCATGTGGAGCATCAGTTTGGCTGAGGGACTCTGAACTCTGTGTTTAAATGGATTTATTTTGGCCACTAACTCTGGGAAATATCCAAGCAATGTGTGTTTTGCTGTAGTTTAGTCACAAGCCTGGAGAAAATGGAATTGTTTTAGCCACTGCAGCTTTTTTTCTGCTGTTCTGGATACTCCCTCACAGACTGCAACTGTTGTGCTCATATTCTTCCTCTTTGGATGGAGAAGGCAAACTCTTTAGTAAATAAAACACCATGAAGTTCACTAGAACCCCATAAATGTGCATTTCTGTTTCTTGCTTGCATATTATTCTAGATTTGCATATGTCAATGGCAATAGAGCAGTGGAAGGACCTGCACGAAAATAGAAATATAAATAGTATAAATCTAGCTGTAACTACAACTATAAATATATAAATATATATATAAATAATATAAATATAACGCCACAGGAGTGGTCATTAAAATGTTTACTTAGTTATTTCTCTTTTAGTCACAATGGCTGACATTTTGAAGTAGCTTTTGGGAAGAGAGAGGGAGAAATAAGGAAAAAAAGCAGTCCCAAACTGAGGAAGGCAAACTGAACTAAGGGAACTGATGTCAATATCAGTAGTACCCAGCAATGACAAAGAACCGATGGTAAATAATAATTATCTATTCTTAGTTATTACTAATTATGAGCAATAAGATTTCGGCAGGTGATCTCTTG
>VWZV01004346.1:1652-19465 GCA_013397155.1 Irena cyanogastra
CGACTGGAGCAATTATCCAGTGGCCAAACCTTGGCTGGATGTTCTTCACAAGGTCAAACTAGTCCCCAGTGGCACAGTCATACCAACAGTAGAAACTTTGGAGCAAAAAAATATTTGTTGTCTTTCTCCAAAAATACAATACAAAGATATGTGAAATTTGGTTTGCCTTCCATCTAATCAAAATATTTCTGTAGAGAAGGGGGTTTGGGAAGGATAGCCAACAGGAGGATCGAATTAAGAGATCTGACAGTAGCTGTCTAAATCACAGCTAGCCTATACTTTTCATCTAGGCTTCTTACTGTAGAAAAATAGAAATGTAAGGACGGTGCATGCCAGTTGCCCTTAGCAGACAGGAGTCATTTTGAAAGACCATGCATCATTGCACATAAAGGGAACTAGCTTATAATTCTAATGCATCTGCGATGTTAAAAGGATGTTCTGCGTCAAGATCCGGTGGAGGAAAGGCTAGCGATTCAAGACAACTTCTACAAACCTTGGGGAAAAAAGTAACAGGAAGGGATTTCAAGTTACAATGAAGATACAAAGGAAGTTTATTTTATCAAATAATTTCAGAACTCATATATCTCTTACAGAGTTAGGAAAGTGTATTTCATTATTTCCAGAAACTGGCTAAAGTGAGAGCAATGATAGAGCAACTGCTATGCTGACAAGAGGCTGTTGCATTATTCAAGGAGCTTAAGATAATACTGAACATGTTTAATCACACTTTTCTTGTAATATTTTGTTTGCTAAAGATATAGATGTATACTCTTAAATATTGACATAAATACTGTTGCTCCATATAATCATTGCTGTTCTCTCCATTAAGGCGCTGCTGTTCTCTTCGGTTTCAAAATAATCTTAAAATACATTTTGCTTTCCCTAGCCATGAGAGCATAGCTGAAAGCAAGAATTCAAAGGAAGCAGAACTGTGAGTGAAAGAACAACCTTGTTGGTACCACAGCTACCCTCATCTGATATTAAGATTGCAGGCTGGTAACAAGTGAAATATTTCATAATACAGTCCATGATAATTATAAAGAAAATATCTTCCTTTTATGAAACTCAGGTTCCAAACCGCTTTCATTTTTTTCAGAACAATTACTATAAAGTCATGTCTAATCACATCTTCACGATCATTCAAGTTACAAAGCTACATATTTCCTTGCTTTAAATGGACTTCTTTGCTCACATCAAAGTTCTCCACAACTGATCATAAAATGAACAATGGTAAGGCACCAGAATGTCATTATTTCTGCCTCTGCTCTGTTTCTAGAAACATATCTTGAACCTCTTTAGCTTCTTTCTAGAGAAACATCCTTTCTGAGTAGTCCCAGACTGAAACTGTGCAGGTGTACTTTGACACAATTCAATATTCTTCTTTGAACTTTTTAAGTTATACCATTTTCTCATTTCAGTTTGAAGCTCTTCAAAATTATTCTATTTGCAGACAATAAATACACCAACATAGTAGTAATAATCCTTTTGTTTCAAACTAATAATCATGTTGTTCCAAGCTCTAGAGACATAAAACCCGAAGAAAGATTGAATAAGATAGGAATGTAGATACTAAGGAAGTTGGAAGTTGAATCATGTTTAGACAGAGTTTAGATCAAGAACAGTGTGTATATGCAAAAGCATAGAAGACCGTTGTTCAACAGGTGTCTGGGAGGAGTTTGATGATCCATCAGTCATTGTGAATGTCACATGCAATGTTAACCTTTGGGGTAACAAAGTGTGATCAAAGGTATTTTTGTGTTGCAAGACTTTTTTGGATTAGATCTTGGTGGCTTATCTGCAGATATATGAAGGCATGCTATTTTGAGTGGAAAATTAAATTAAACATTTGCTAGCACATAATAAATACAGCTCAGGTAGTTTTAGGTACCTGCAATACCTAAGCTTGAGCTAGTCAGGGTAGACTTCATTTATATGTACAGGAAAGGAAAAGGCACTTTTAGGAATTTATTATGGACTTCAGTATGTAAAAAGTCCATAGTAGAAGGAACTATTTTCTACAGTATAAAAAAGGAAGGCCAGATGATTACATCAAGATGTACAAGAGTCCTACAGTTTACATATGTGTATTTACTAATTACAATACAAATACAATTATTTGTATTTACTAGCAACATAGTTGGACTTGACTTCATCTGTGGCCAAAAAAGGTCTTGACTTACATCGGCTGACCACCCCTCAATAACTAAACACTGAAATTATTTCTCAGTTAGTGTCTAATTAGGAAATCAGTTGGAATTCACATTAACTCTTCGGCTATTTTTTGGTTCAGGAAACATGTAATAGAGTTTTTGTTTTGCTTTAGCTTTTTTGTTTGTTCTCTTTTTTTATCTAGTTCATGGTATGAACATGGGTAGAGAGTCCCTATTAAAAAAATCCAACATATTCAGCATGTTTACATAAATTAAATTCATAAGAATATTAGAAGGTAGAGATAAACCAAACAGATTTTATAGAAAATTTAAGGTAAGTTCTACATAGAGTGGACAAAAATACTGAAATTTACAGTAAAAGAAACAACCAAAGGAACCTTTCTGTAAAAAACACAGACTACACTGCTTCCAAATTTGTGCAGTAGCATTAAAAATAGGCAGAATGGAAGTCATTGAGTACTCAAGATGCACATCCAAAAAATAACTTTATGGGGCAAAACTTAATGTCTTCCTGTCTAACAATTAAATGTGTGAAACAATTTTGAATATACTAAGCCAGGCTCCTTTGATGTTTGACCAGGAGTCCTCTGAATGAGTTAAACTACCTTCTACACTAAAGGGACATTTTGACAACAGATGTGGAGGTGTGTCATACCAGAACCATTAAGTTACGTAATAGTTCTTTTCTTTTTCCTTCATTTTTTACTTTTTTCTCTCCAGAAAGCTGAGAATTACATTCTCAAACTTAAGAACTCAAGTCTCTCACTCTGTCTAGTCTCTCACCAGCGACTAGTGGTGCAGTAACTTAGCACTAGCAAAAGGCAGGACCCAGCACCCACACAGAATGAATAATAGAAGTCATGCTTGTAACTACTGCTGTTTAATGTAATGTCATCTATCCAGGTATATGTTCCTCTGGCATGTAGCTGTGGAGACACTTTGAATCTCAAATGGCCGTAGACAAGACAGATGACTGAAGATTTCAGTATTTTCAGGTTTCAGAACCTGAAACCTGAACTGCCGCAACAAGAGTACATCTAGCAGCAAAAAATGAAGATGCATTTTTGCATTTCACCTTTATCTCTGATGGTGCTTGCAGCAACTCTATTTTATTATGTCTTGTTCCAAGCCGATAAAGACAGGATATCCTTTCTGTGAAGCTTGGCCCTGAGAGGCCCCACATTGTCTTTTGTACCAAACTGAAACGTAACATGGCAAATGCTAACAATAACATAGTACATGATACACATACCTATAGCCAGCTGGACACTAACCATGCTAACACTGCAGCGAAGTGGTCATTATTAAGAGCCCTCCAGAAATACAGACTTGCTGTAACCTGGAGAGGTTAAGCCCTGGTGTACTGAGGCTGTGCAGTCTCACAGGCTCTGAAGCTTTAAGGCCTAATATATTTCATTCTTCCACTTACTCATCCACAGGTAGAGATGACTTTTCCGTTTCTGTTGAGCAAATATCAAGACAAGACAAAACAGGCTTTCTAAGTGCTATTTGACAAAATGAATGTTAAATGTGGACTAGAATTTCATTTGCCATCATTTTTTACTAAGTACTTTAATAATGATCCCATTGTATTATAGAAGGTAAACGCGGACCCTTGCTTGCATATCTAAACTTATATTTCAAGTCCAAGAAAATTCATTAAATCAACTATAAAAACAGACCAGACACACAATCACCTATTTAGTTTCTAGTTGAGCTACTGCTTGAAAATGAGAAAGTCTAGAACAAACAAAATAGTCAGATTTCTATTATATTTTAAGAAACATAGAAACATGTATGCTTTCAGAGCATTTTCCCCCCGTCATCTATGCAGATTCTTTCACTTTTATGTGGCCTTTACATTCTGTATTTGTAACTATGAATAAATAAACTCCATATTCTCAGGGTATAGCAAAGCATTTGCTAGATCTTCTTTGCCAATGGTAGTATTGTTTTCTGACTAATGTCAGTTAATAGCACAAACCCCTCCATAAATAAAGAAATAGAAGCAGTTACAGGCATGACATAAAAACGAAATTTCCTTCCTATTTGTGCTTGCTGATGCTCAGGTGTTGTTAATATTGATGCATAAACCGTGTTCCATTTCATCCATACAAAAATGAACCAATTTCTAAACAGTCCTGGAGTCATCCAACAGCAACTTAGAGAACTGCACACATTTTCATATCATATCAGTATTTAGGCATCTAAGTTATGCCTTCAGTTTCTCAGCTTTTCCTAGCTGAATATGTGAATCTTGCTGTTTGCCTTTGATTTTCACTGGATATCTTTTCACAGAAACAGTGTCTGGGTGCCTGCCAGGATACCTGCATTGCTAGAACTAATTTTATAGCATAGGTTAGCACTGCAAACAAATCTGATTTATATGTAGCACCCAGTATCTAATGGTAAGCAATACTTCAGATATTTTTTTATTCTCTATCCATTTCCAGCTAGGTATGTATGTATAAAAACAGAGTATTCAAGCAGGGTGTCAAGCATGCTCGGTCCTCAATGGCAGTTTGCCTTATCATAAGCAACAGCCTTCTCCTATTTTTTCCATTTTCTGGATTTAGAAGTTTTGAACTATCACCAAATTGGATATGCATACCTATCTATTAAATAATCATTTATAAGAAATGAGATATCAATAGCAAAGAAAAGATAAAAACTCACAAAGGTGAAACATTAGTCAAAACCTAAAATTGTACTGAAAACCCAATTTTTTTTTTTAAAAATCAAAACACAGAATCAAAATACAGCCCCACTGAACCAAACCAAAACACTGTTCCAATGTAATATGAAATAATGTAATTTTCTTATTTACATTCACTTTTACAGCATCCAGGGCTTCAAGTTTTATTCTGCATCCAAGAAGATGAAAACGTTTTTTAAAAGAAAGTTGAACTATCATGTGATTGAAGAGGCACCAAAAAAAAAACCCCACAAAAATCATCTGTATTTGGTAAGACATGGAATCACATAGCACACCATACAAAGTTGAAATTCAACTCTGCTTACCAACAATTCATAACTGGTGAACAGTTAATTTTCAAAATGATGAACTGAGAATACAGTGAATTTGAAGAAAAGCCTTAAGTAAGTTCATACAGCAACTTTCATACATTTCAACAAGTAGATAAATTAGACATTATTGTGTGAAAGAAGTTGTAGGAAGAAGCAAATCTTATGTCTGGGAAATTAAAATAGATATATCTGAAAATTTAGCATCGAAAACCTTGAGAAGTACAGATTTGTTTACAATAAATTATTTAAGGTTTTCAATAAACAAGATCAAGATACCAGGAAAAGTAGTAGCATCAACAAGAAGGGCTAAATAATGGAGATAATGGATAGATTTTGTTAATGTAATGAAAGATGACAAACTATAATAGATAATTCTGTTTACTGACTTTTAAGGTCAGGAATTTGTTTTTAACCTCCATGCTTGCAATTAATTCTATCACTTATTTGTTCTGCAGAAGAATTCTTGTAAAACAATGGGGAAACAGATGCTGGCTTTGAACTCAAGGAGAGTATCAAGCCAGAATGTGAAAAAAAGGCTGTTTATGAAAGTCAAAACATTTGAATTAACAACACAAAAATACATTTAACTATTTGAATATTAATTTCATTACAAAAAATATATACACACTATATAATATATTAGCACTTTCTAGGCTATAATGATATTAAATAGAACACTATCATAGTATGATTCCTGTTATCTTTAAATCTAAGCAGCTATGTGCATACTCACATACATAATTTTCCAAATATACTATAATTTGGGATTTGTTTTCCATAAAGCTACAGCATGGTCATTTGAAAAAAAATCCTTTTTTTTTTTTCTTCAGAGATGAGCAGTAGAGATTAATGTCCTAGTGTATGCAAAATCTATGTTTGTTGTTAACTTTTATTATATCTATTTGTGTTAAGAGACCCATAAATGCTATCATTCTGGATCATTTGATGCATCTAGCTCAGTCTATTTGCCTGTGTTAGTTGACAACAGATGTTATTTCATCTTGTAACAGATGTTGTATTTACTGTAAAGTACAAGTGGTACTGAAGAAATCATAAAAACAGAAAGAGAAGGTAGAATCCACCTTTCCTGAAGATAACTGCTTGAGATGGACAGGTCTGAACAACAGCACATGGCAATAAGGACATTTAGCTCTCTGCTGTGAATGTCCTTACAGCTTTGTTGCTCAATTCTGGCCTGACATTCTAATCTTGGTTTCATGTCTGGTCACCTCTGCTGTTTAAAACATGTAGTGGGGGATTTTTGACAGGATCATCCTATCTCATTGTTGTACTACCTTCTTACCAGAATCAAAAACTTACAAATGTAATGAAACCCGCTGCAAAGTCCAGTTAATTAAGTTTTGTGCTGGGCTTTTGCTGTTTGGGGGTTTTTGTTGTTGTTTTCTTTGTCACTTTCATGACAATGTATAAACACAAATAATTAATGCCATTTTTAAAAAAATCTGTAATTAAGTGGGAAATTTCTGGAAGACAGATTTCAACAGAGTTTTCCAAAGAGCTGTCTCCTCATTTCTTCTTTCCCCTCAAATCAGCATATTGGAAGTATGCATTTGTACTGTAGTAATGAGGAGTTAATTTACAGCTTCTTCATTCCTTATTTGGAGAAATCCATATGAAAAGGGGAAACTATTTTTGCTCTAGGACCATATGGAAAGAAACAGGGGAATTCACATCTTATATTACCCATAATCTTCAAGATCAGAACAAAGACAAAGATATTAAAGATGAACTAACTGAACACCTTTGTATTTTTTTAAAGTATGAATAAATATCATCACATTTCTCCCACTGCTCTATTTCTCCTTGTTATTATGATTACATCTAAAACATTCTTATTCTCTTCTGTTGTCTATGAAAGTTGATTCCTCAGTTTGATAGAGCATAAGGTCTTGGGTTGTAATTTACTTTATATTGTCAGTATCAGTTTGACTACACCCTCTTCTATTCTGCAATGAATTTGTTTTTATCTTCAGTCTTGCATTTGTTGGATCAAGTTGCTAGCTACCATAAGGTGTCAAAATCTACTAAAATTATGTTACTGATAAATCTGTCTCATGTTTACTGGCCAGAAAAAGCTATTGAGAAGAATCAATATTATGTTAAATATTTTGCTTAGATACTGGGCTGCAGAAAAAGACAGAGTAGAGCAGAGTAGTGCAACTTTTTTTCCCCCTTTTGGTAAAGTACTATCTTAAAATGGTTTAGATTACAAATTTTAAAAAATTAATAATCTGTACATATTATACAAGCTCATTATTTTATACTGCTTATCTTTCTTATTCACAAGACTTTGAGCCTGACATTCTCATTGTAGAGGTCCTAGAAAACTTCTTCCCTGTTGTGATAAAAAAGTAAACCTTTTTGTAGGTGCCACAATGGCATAAGTACATTGCAACCCCCAAAATTTACAATTCATCCAATATAAAATGCAAGAGTTTAAGTTCAGGTTACTTTTAAGCTATTAATATTGCCTGTCTGCTGATCAGATAAGATTACTGGAGGGATGTTGACTGGTGTAACTGACCAAAGCTGAAATGGTTTTGTAAAAATAAAAGGTATAGGTAATTTCCTGTGCTGCATTCATCAGAGAAAAATGATACAATATCTAAAGAAATATTCATCTGTCTAACACAAGTATCACTGCAGATTTTTTGTCAGGAATATCAGTTGACCAATAACATATACATATGTGCATTATGAAAACAAATTTGTATGGGTTTTTTTTTTGTTTTGACATTACAGCAAAACATCATTTTCAGTCTTAGAGACTGAAAGACACAATAAAGCATGCTGCTAATATCAGTTTGCAAATACAGCTATACAATAAATACTTGAAGTACATTTCTGAAATTCATAATAACGAAGTAAAATGCCATGGTCAAAATGCTGCGCTCATATTTCTGATTCGTTCTTATTTGAGCACATAGGGAGGCAATGAGTGCACTAAAACCCCAGCAGGAGCAATCAGGGCATTCAGCATCTTGCAAGTTACTGGTACTCAGCAGTTTTAGGGGAAACAAAAACAGCGCTCTGCAAATGCATCCACAGGGTACTATGCTGCCGCGTGGTGCTGTGACACCTAAAGCAGCTTCCTTTGTGAACCAGAAACGCGTTCGTTATGCTTGGGCTAATTATAGCCTAAGAAGTCTTCTTGAGGGAAGAACCTAGAGAGTGATGCAGATGGAAAAAGAGATGATGGAATAAAACCAAATGAGAAAATATTTTGAAGATAAGTAGAGAAAGTATACATTTGAGGCTTTTCTTGAAAATGTTTTCTTGAAAACACTTTTTATCTTACAAAGTGGAACAAGATTTGCTCGTTTTGATTAATTTTCTTTTTTTTCTTTCTTAAAAAAATAAGTAGGCTAAGATATTTTTTGGACAATCAGCATTTCATCAGAGCTAAAAATAGAGATTATAATATTGTTTGCTCATGTAGGGAAATGGTGCAGCTGAGGTCAAAAATAGCTCCTTTACCATTACTCCAAAAGGAACATGACTACACTTAATTAATGTGTAATTCTGCAAAACATTTTTAAACATATATGTAACAGTCATAACTGTTATGTATCTTAATGATTACAATAAATTCTTAGAGAAGAATGGGATATTTTTATTTGCTTTTCGTAATAAAATTTCTATTTTACATCTTCATTTGTTTTGTATTTGTTCCATTCCAATCATAATATTCGGTCAAACTATTACAAATTACTTGGCATATCAACCAAATTATTTAGCATATTTTTAATTTGTAGTGTATCAATCATTCCACGGCAAAAAAAATTTATTTCTTCACTGTTCAATGTCTATTTTTTTTTTTATTTTAATAAATCTGGGGCCATATTCCATTGATTTAACTTAGCATTGCTGCCAGGTTTTTTCATTGTAAAAATGACCAATCAACTAGCTGAAACTGCAACAGCTTTTTTACTTTCAAAACTATTAGGTATTTATTTTTACACACACACCTGTACAACACTGGTAATTCGACATTACTGGCTTCAATTTTTAACTTGTCAGTTAAGATTAAGAGTTGTAATATGTTGTTGTGCAAGTCTCTAACTTCACACTCAAACTCTTGTGTGGCATAAGCGAACTAAAATTTGTACACTATGTAACTTCATTCACATGCTTTCTTTCATTTAAGGCAATCTATCACTAAAATTATATGTTAGTTAATTTATCCTAAATAAAAAGATGAAGATAGCAAATGCTTACCCAAATGGATTTGTTTTTTTGGGTTTTTTTTTAATCCTAATGTAGTGGTTTCTGAACACTGAAGTAACATGAAACTATGCTGTTTGTTTATGTCCCTGAAGAAATAAAGAGCTTTTACAAATTAATCTAATTTAACAGCTCTACTGATGACGGAAATAGAACTGAGGAAAGTATATCACAATCTTTCATGGACTCTTTTTTTCCCCTTAGATTTAACAAATAAGGAGTAATCAAATAGATTTTTTTTAATCAGTAGACTAGATAAGACATGGATTTGATGCAAGGAGATACACTGAATAAGCAGAGTCTATTTGTACTAGCCCACTTCACACTATAAAAACACTTGATCAACTTCAATTCTATTGTAAGAAGAACTCCTTAACTGAATTTATTTCATTAGAAAAAACAAAGGGCTCTCTCATTGTCTTTACAGATATGAATAACATTTAAAAGCAAACATTAAGTTTACATTTAAAATACATTACTTCCCAGAGCATTTGAAGGAGACTCTTAAGACAAAACAGTTAGTACATTTGAATAAATAGTTATTTTATTTAGGAATTATTTTTTAAATTAATTACTATTGTAACTTAATAAAAAGTTATCTGTCTTCTGAATACGAAAGTTGTGATTTCCATATTTTTAATTTTCAAATAGTATTTGTCAGATCCTTGAACAGCATTTGTTCATGACATTTTTATATCTATATTTTCATTCACTCATTACATTTGTATTTATAATTGTTTCTATATTTTGCTATCTTCAGATAAATATATGAGATTTTTAAAAGTGTGGATTTATTTTGTTTTGAAAAACCAGTATTAATTTTTTTTTTTCAAATTTACTCTGCTAATGAACACTGTATGTCAAGGGCATGAAAAGTGACTTGTAGTATATGAAAGTTCACCAGATGTGGCATTTGTTTTGCTGTAGTTCAATATTTTAAGTTCCATGCTACATTTTAGCCCAGCTCTTGAACACACTATATTCAGTTAAGATAAATCTCTGTTCATGAAAGAATCTAGATTAGCTTCAAAGTAGTTGCAGACAGTACTGCAAAAAGACAGCTGAGATGCACACAACTGGAAAAGATTTAAGAAGCTGACAGAAATGTGATTGAATTTGTCTAAATGTAGTTGAAAACATGTCTTTATTTGCATCAGATATGTATGTAACTATCTGCACAAGTAGACTGCATGTCTGAAGTATGTGTCACAGATGGTGGTCAAACTAATTAATCAAAGATCCCGACACAGAACCATTTCTTCTTTTTCCCCACTCTGTTACTACTCTGCTGCTGATCACATCACTCTTGTCCAAGCCTCCATTTCTGGAAGAAATTAAATTTTCTTTCCTACTGATGGAATATGAATTGTAGAATAGGAGACACAGGGAATGATGGTTTTTGCTGTCAGTGCAGTGATGGCATCTATTATACTATCTCACTTCTAAACCTCTCAGTAGCCTCCCTACCACTTTGAGTAGGAGAAAAAAACACAATGAATAATCACAAAATTCAGCTAAATGTTGTCTACTGTATACTTACTGTGCGCTATGGGCTAGTCAGAAATACCTTCCAAGCAACAGAGCTCTCTCCATCAGTCAGGTGCACTGACTGATACAGACATCTTCTTGTTAGCAACATCTAGTGAAAATCACCATTAGAATAATGGAAATATTTTTTGTTCATTGCTTGCAGACATCTAAAATGGGAGGTAAGCAATTTGGGAATTCCTCTTAAGACATGTCCTATCATTTTTCTGGAACCAGAGTATTCAACCCAGCTTGCAACTGTTGAAAATTCTCACACGTTGCTGACCTGATAAAGGATTTTAATCAATGAGCACATTGATGTCACCAAGAACCACCACTCTCACAGACACAAAGCTACGGAGAAAGATAAAATCTTGGCCAAATAGTCTACAGTAGACCAGGGCAGGTTGAACGCTTATGACATCATAACCATTCTTATTGGTGGATACATGCATCGACCCATGTTTATTTTTGTATAGTATTTTCAGCACAGTCTCACAATGAAGGGTAGAGTCACTGTGTTCTTCACTACATACAAATGAACAGCCGTATACTTGAATTCAGTGACTTTTCTCATTAATAAGAAAGAATGCTTTTCAAAAGTCTGCACACAGCTAGCCTACCTGCCCAGATAATGTTGGGAAAAAAATGAAACTGATATATTTCCTGTGATAAAGTAAGTTTGAACTAAAGCTATATTAAAAGGAGAGAAAACAAATACCTGAAGTTTGTTCCTACCTTGACTATTGTCTTAAAATTGTTTAAAATGAGAAGAGTATGTATATCCTTTTCATCTCTATTTTTTTCACAATTCCTCACCTTAGAAGAAGGGATGGTTGCTCCACAAAGCTTTGCAAGAGCTGAGGATGGCACTGGAGAGGAAAAGAAGGACTGAATGTTTGCAGAAGTGCTAAATAAAGGCGGGGGCCTTTATGATGGAGAGCAGGCAGCTCACAGAGGCTGGAGAGCTTCATTCTCCCTTGGGATGAGGACACGCCAGGAGTACCCAGATCCAGATACACTCAAGATACACAAGAGGTTGTCAAAGGATGTCTTTGATGTGTAACACTCATTGCCAATAGATATGCTGACAGTAAAGGGAAGTATAATGTTTATTGCTATACATTGTCCATAAACACTTACTTCTCAAGTATCTCAGTCCAACATGCATCCCAAATATTCAGGACTCTGACTGGACAGCAGGGTTATGTTTGGTCAAAAAAGCTGCCAAATGCTTCAAAAAACATTAGCATCAGCTCCTCTGATGTATTACTTTGATCCTGGTGCCAGGGTGGTCCTTTACACACTGACTTATTTCAGAGTCAAAGGCAGAAGACCTAAAGTATTATTTATCATCAGTACTTCAGATTCTGGGGACAGACAGAGGTATAAATTTCTTAAGTCCAAATATCAAAAGTTTACAGATATTATTCTGAAGAACATCTATAATAATATCTACAGGTGTTATTGCAACATTCAAAAGGTCCCACTGTGCCTTGGTATTCAGCTCATGCTCTCACATGAACATAAAGTCTCTCAAATTCCCAGTTTTTTCAACACTCATCATTTTCTCTTCATTAATTCCCTCTTCCATACTAATTCTCTTTCCCTTAGTCTATTAATTGCCATATTCCCAAATCCCTGAAGTACATATGTTGCCCCAGTCCTTCCATCTACCATAGTCATCCTTTTCCACTCCTTCATTGTTAATCTTCATTCTCTAATTAGTCTAGGAGACAAGTGGCTGTATTGAGCATTTGGGTTGGCTAGCCCAGGTAGATCCCTAAAAGATAACCATGTTTCTATAACCACATGCATCTCAGTCACTGCTCTTACACACCTGTGAAGGTAAATCACATAATTATTTGTGTTAATGTGCCAGGATTCATTCCCACACAGCAGTTGAGAAACTCCCCCATTGAGTGTGGAGAGAGGATTTTGGGAAAGGATACAACAGTCACTTTGTTTTTTCTCTCCTGGCATGTTCATTTATTTAGCCTCAACACAGCCACTCTGAGGCTTGTAACCATGTTCTTAGTAATTTTGAATGTTTGCGGAGCAAAACAAGAAGTATCTGCTTTTTGCATGGATGCCAAGGGAACAGAAGACAAGAATTACATCTATCAGTACTTAGAATGGCTGAAGTATGGACTGACTTACCAAACATTTATAAAAATAATTTCGTGGAGAGATTCTGTCCAAATTGCTCTCAACCTTTTCTCTCCCCTCTTTTCAGAGTCTATTCTTAAGCATCTTTTTCTTACTTTCCAAATCACTTCTTACCACGCTCACACCTGTGCTTTTCCCTTCCCCCCACAATATTTTTAGATCCAGTTTGGTCTGAAGTAAATCCTGTGGCTTCTATTTTCCAGCTGTTCAGTGTTTTTCACACTACCCCCCTCTAGACTGTGTAGAACACAGGTAAGATACTTTTCTCTTAGGAACTGAGAAAAGGAAAGGCGGTGAACAGGTTGAATCAGTAAACAAGAGAGAGTTTCAACAGCCAAGAAAGTAAGATTGTGAGACAGAAGACAGAATAGTTGAAGATGAAGCAGTGTATCATCAGTCTTTCCCTAGCAATGTTTGCTTCCTACAGCTGAGTCTGGATCACAGTAACAGAAACATCTCTCCAAACTATTTCATAGTAGCACAACATCCTATTGGGGAATATTTCCAGTTTCTTATTAGCATTCTCAAGAAACCTAAGGCAGATCTTGCAGCAAAACTTGTCTGTGTAAAAGAACACAGCAGCAGAGGATTTTGACCAGCTTGAGAGAGAAAGAGATGGAAAGATCCTCCCGCCTGCACCCAGCCACTCCAGCCTCCAAGTGCACAAAACTTGAGCTGCAGAGGACAGAGGTAAGGCAAACACTGCTGCAAATGCAACACTCTCCAGTTATAAACATTCCTTCTTTTCATGCTGCTTCAGCTCTTAAATTTTCATCTCTCTCCAGATGCTAAAAAATATCCACAGATTAGAGACCTCCATACCTCAAATGAAACTAACATATAAAGGGGAACATTTTTACAAGTGAAATGAATAGCTAGACTCTGTGCAAACACTGATCTCCAGATAGGATAACATCATAAACACTGGGAAATAAAATTAATGGTTGAATGATAGCAGTACTATGCTCCCAAGAATAATAATCAGATATAGATGTTTAACTGCCTGTGACTGAGGACTCCTGTATCTTGTTGTAACTCACCTCCCCACAGAGTACATGCCTCCTTCTAAATATAAATATTTGAAATTATGATTCATGTGTATTTGAGTATGGTAAAATGAGCAGGAATTTTAAAGGTTTGATTTAAAAAAAAATGATATGACTGAAAAGGATAATCTAATCCTAAAAACAAAGAAGTGTCTTTGCACATTATGTTTGCTGTTTGGATACTTTTATGTAGCGTTTTTGAATAGCAAGAACTAGCTCTGAAAAAATCAGTAATTCCAAAATGTTTTACTTTAGACAAGTTATTTTTTTAACTGGTTCATGCATTAGCAGTGCTAAGTAAATATAAAAACATACTGGGGAATTGTTTGTCCTGTTTTCCCCTTTTTGACTGAAATCTACTAAATCTGTCGCCTCTGTTATAGATAAACAGTTTGCAATACTTTGAAATAATAACACTTTTTCTAAAGGGAAATTTTAAAAGTTGGGAGTAAAATACCAAACTAGAGCACCTTCTGTTGGTCTATCTTTTTTTTTTTTTTAATAAATAAAAGACCCTAAAAGCACCAAAAGAATGTTACAAATTCTTTTTAATAAATCTTACTTTAATAAGGAGCATGACAAGGAGCTAACATCACTAGTGTACCTCTCACTAATGCTGTTTAACAGACTTATGAAAGTTTTATTTTTCCTTCAGGTAATTTTTCTTTTCTTTTTAGAGGTAGCTTGATAAAGTAGCAAATTCCTAACATTTCTTAGTAGTGTGCACTGCATAAAATACACATTAGCTGTGATCTTGAGTGGTGTATAAAGGGTACTGATTTATTCCTATTCTTTCTATCAATTTAAACAGAACTAACTGGCCTTTGTTAAGGAGCCAGTCTTGGCTTTGAACGTGGCTAATTTTTGTACCTTATTATATGAGATTCCTAATCTGTTACACAGGAATAGGAATTGCCGTGTCACACTATTGTGAAGGTAAATATTATGATGTGATGTTCTCACCTACCATAGCAAAGAAAAATAAGATGGTCAGTGCTCTATAAAGGACAAACAAATTAGGGCCTTAACTTTTGAGTGGTTTTTTCAAGATACAGAACAGTATTTACTGTTTTAAAAATTTTCCCTCTAAGGAGTTTATGAAGACCATTCCACTGGTTTCAGTAGGAAACAGATTGGATTCTATGAGCCCAACCATTTGAAATCAGTGAAATAATACATTTTTCTTCATCAATAGTCTGTTTCTTCTAGGTGTGGGGAGAACAGAGGACACTTAAGTCCTGAATGCAGTATCCTCTCTGAATAAAGTCACCAAAAAAAAAAGTCTAGTCTTCTTCCTCACTTACGCTTTCGTTGGCTCTTTTCAGCCAGTAGAAAGTTTGGTATGCTGTGATGTTACTTTCCCTATTGCTTCATTTACTCTAGATTCTGAGAATACCTGCCCAGCTTTGCAAAAGCCATTTAGAATCTTTGGATATAAGACAAGAGTTGAAACTTTACCTGTTCAGTCAGTGGGACCATTGCTACTAACTTTGGAAAGGCCAAAGGAGCAAGACAAAAATATCTTTTTCTTTGCATCTTATTATCTTTTGTTGTCCTTTTTGCCAAAAGTGAGAGAATTACAGAAAAAAAAAGAATTTAAAATTATAGAAGTGGTTTTGGGGGTGTGGGGAGGTAAACAGTGTGAGGAGGTAAAGATGCAAGAAAGGAGCCTTGGATGCAAGGAAGAACAACTTCAGTTTTACTAAAATAAAATGTAAAACCAATTGCATTTTCCATTACTGTGGTTTTAAAAAGCAGCTGTGGTTCTGAAAAGATCATTTATCAAAATTGTAAAATATTTTTTGTGAACACTAGTAAATACATATTTAAGAGAAAAAAAAATCAAACCCAAACTACAAGGTGTGGATGAGAAAGAACTTACAATCTACTTCTGTGACATTTGACATCACATATGAATACTAAAAAAAAACCCAAACACAACTCCAGTTTATTACATTGCGAAGGTTCAAACACAGCAAAGTCACCTAAAAGATACTGTTGTAGCTTTATTTCAATGTATTTATGAGCATAGGAACTACTGGTGTCCTATTCTGAAAAGCTATAAAATAAGACAAACTGAGAAGAGGCAAACTTTTTCTGCTACATGCTGAAGGTTACTAGAATAATTTATAAAAACAAATATACTACTGTCTGCAGAAATCACTGGACAACAACATAATACGACAGCAAACAAACCCCTGAAGTGCTTTAGAAATGGCAAAGTCACGCTAGTTTTTCCGGTGTTTTATTCAAAAGGCAAAGTGATTTTTCTGTTTATAAAGATGTAAAGAACTGTCGATCTGTAAATGTTGATCTATAAAATATCATTGTTGTGCAAAACAATGTGATATGACATCAGTAACTAAAGGCACTTTCACCTTTTAAAATACAGGATTGATCTAGTCTGTAAAATAAGCATCTATGTACTGGAAACGTATGTTGATCTCCAATTATCATTTTCTATCACACTCCAGAAATCTGAGGCGAAGAATCATAAAAAAACCCAAAACCAGGGCCGTAGGAAAACCTAGTCACAGACTTCACTTAAGCACTTTGCCCCCTCACCTACGCAGCTTTGTGACAACGAACACCCATCCGTCCCACAGGCCCTGGCACCTCTGCCGGCCCCGGCCGCGCGTCCCCGCGGGGCCTCGGGGCAGCCGCAGCCGATGGTGGCTCCGAGCGGGACTCAGCTCCTGGGGCTTGCCCGCAGAGAACCTGCCCAAGACGGCGGGTGGCACCGGCCAGAGCCCAGCGCAGCCTCCGGGATTCGCACCTGGGATCTGTCGCGGGTGGGACCCCCATCCGAGACCGCCGGCCGGGCATGCTGCTGATGCTGCTCGCATTCCCACACCTCTCCCACTCGCAACCTCCCGATTCGGGTTTCCTATCCTGCCTTTCCGTCAGATCCAAGCGCAGGAGTTTCCTCCAGACAAGTGCAGCCACATGCGGCACCACTCCCTTCATCCCAGAGCTCCGCGTGGGGCCGGGGACGCGGTTGGGGCGGGACGAGCGCCGCTCTCCCGCTTTACCAACCGCGCGCAACTTCGCGGGGCGGCGGCGGCGGGCGGGCCCAGCCCTACCCTGCCCGCCCTCCACGGCCGGGCCTCCCCCAGCCCTCCCGCGACCGCGGGGCCACCATGTGCATCTCCCACCCCGTGCCTTCCTCCCTCCCTCCTTCCCTCCCCTTCCCCACCGCCTGCGCAGGCAGGATGCGCGCGGCACCGCCATCCCCCGGCGGGAGCCCTGCGCGGTGCGGCGGGGCGGGCGCCCCGTTCCCCCGCCGCGGCCCGGCCCCGGCGGAACCGCGGAGACAAAGTTTGCGGCGGCAGCGGCGGTGCCCGTGCAGCGCGGGGCAGGCCGGGCGGACGGAGGGCTCGGTGCATGCCTGGTGCGTGGATGAATCGCAGCAGGCGGCGGCGGCGGGCGGGGGCGGGGGCCGCGGCCGGCGATTGGGCGGCGCGGCGCTCGGAAGCACTTTGTTTTCTATTCTAATGAGGGCGGAGCGGGGCTTGTGGATATTTACGTTGAGGCGGGAGCCGCCGCCCTTCATTCACCCACATGGTCCCCGAGCCCGACTGCTGCTGCTGCCGGGACCTGCCTTCGCGCCACTTCCCTCCCCCCCACC
>VWZV01004346.1:20171-116951 GCA_013397155.1 Irena cyanogastra
TTCCCCTCCCCGCGCCGCGGCCCCTTCCCGGCCCGGGCGGCCCCGGGCGCGGGCGGTCCCGACCCTTTCGCGTCCGCCCGGGCTGCGGGGCTCGGCGGGGCCCGGGCGGGCGCGCGGGGGGGGGCGTCACGCCGTAGCCGGGCTGTGACCTCCGCGCTGCTGGCAGCGGCGCCCCCTGGCGGCCGGCTCTGTGTTCTCGGCGAGCACGTGCTGCGCGGTGCGGGGAGCGGGCCCGGCTCAGGCCCACGGAACGCACCCGGCAGCGTGGGAGGAATCCTACCTAGGCGCAGGGGGGATCTCTTACCGGGAAGAAAGTGTGAGCCCGCGTGCGGTGTGTCGCAAGGGGCGGTTCATGGCCGCCCGAGGGGGTCTGGAGTGTTTCGCGCCCTCCCTGGAGAGGTGGAGTGGGGATGGGGAGCACTGGGTTTGGGAAGTTCCTCCGTGACTTTGTTCATTTCTCAGCAACAAAAGCCAAGTAACTCGGTATTTTTTTTCGCAGTATCCACATGTGCAGCTGGACGTAATGAAGCTTACTGTGGATGTTGCAGCAGTGTGTTTGCAGAGGAGGCTAGTTCCAATGGATAATGGTAAGTTTTATTTTTTTATAAGTATAGGGGCAGAAGCAGCTCTTCTCAGGCTCAAGCTTAGATTTCAGTTAGGGCAGCTAAATTCCAAATAGTTCCTTGGGATTGGATGCATGTGTAGCAGTCCACAATTTCGCTCAGTTAGAGGAGAATAATGCAAGTTTCCCAAGCAATTATTTGTTTGACTAAAGCAGTTTGACAGTGAGGAAGCTATAAAAATCTTTAGATTTGATATTTTGGATTTTTCTTTTTTTTATTTTAACTAAGCTCCTTTTTTTAGTCAGTCTAACAGAAGGTAGTTTTATTATAGTTTTGAAGTATTATGTTGAATTGGCTGTAAGTCTCAGGTAAGGGAGATGTGATGTTTACATGTTTATTCAAGTCTATATTCCTGTTAAAGAAGGAATAAAATTCGTTTTCGAATTTCAAATATAGTACTGTCCTGCATTGCTGAACCTCAGGTCTGTAATAAGGTGTAATTTGGTTGTGGTAGTATATTTCACAGCCATCTTTTTGTTGCTAGATAGAATAATTTAAATGCCATGGTAGGAATTAAAATTTGGAACGGGGTATCTCTGACAGTAGCAGTAAATATTCTTAACTGGACAGCAAAGCGAGTAATTGGAAAACTTAGAAAGATACCTGCCACGTCATGAGGTGGTTTCTGGACTTCAGAAAGCTGATGGTGGAATATGTTCAACGTAATTTTGAAATTCCTGATTTTCTGGAATTGGGTGTAAACTTTTTTAATTGAAAAAATTTAACTCTTCAAGTTGTTTTGGCCTTCTGAGAAGAGAGTGTGAGAGAAGCGTTTATTTAATTTTCACATGTGGGTCTTCTGCTGTGAATTGGCATTGATTTCGGTATTCCTTAGTGTTGCATAGTCTTGGGTTGGGCTGATGGGCTGCTTCAGTTTACTCTGAAGGAGATCTTTAGCCCAGAAATGTGAATATTTGTTCCAAAGCATGTAATTCAAAACCTGATCAAATACTCACTTTGTTCTTTTCTTTCAGCAGGTACAAGGTAGACAACATATCTTGAATTACTAAAAAAACCCGCTGTTTGCGTCAGAGTAATGTCAAAGTGCTTACAGTGCAGGTAGTGATATATAGAACCTACTGCAGTGAAGGCACTTGTAGCATTATGTTGACAACTGCCTCAGGAGATCTTGCAGGACTTCAGAGAATGGAAAGGTACAGTGTGGTGGTGTCAAGTGCTTTTTGTACTAAGGTGCATCTAGTGCAGATAGTGAAGTAGATTAGCATCTACTGCCCTAAGTGCTCCTTCTGGCATAAGAAGTTATGTCTTCATCCAGTCACTCAGGTTAAGACTGTAGATGTTCCAGTAGTTTTCTGCTTTGCAGACTTCTGTTAGTTTTGCATAGTTGCACTACAAGAAGAGAGTGGTTGTGCAAATCTATGCAAAGCTGATGGTGGCCTGTTATAATCTACATCAAGGACTTTGAATGCCTTCTACTGGTTATGGGGTATTTTGTGGCCTTCCTTATTTTAACAGCAGTCTAGTGAATGACAGCTCTTGTAGCACTAAAGTGCTTATAGTGCAGGTAGTGTTCACTAATCTACTGCATTATAAGCACTTAAAGTACTGCTAGCTGTAGAACTACATATTAAGTATGTCTTACAATTTATTTGTTATTTATTGAACACTGTTCTCTGGTTAGTTTTGCAGGTTTGCATCCAGCTGTATGATACTCTGCTGTGCAAATCCATGCAAAACTGACTGTGGCAGTGACAAGTCAGTCAGTGAGTGTGGAAAAATTATACCCCTTTCTACACAGGTTGGGATCAGTTGCAATGCTGTGTGTGTCTGTGGTATTGCACTTGTCCCGGCCTGTTGAGGTTGGTGGGGATAGAGGCTGAAACACCCTTGTAGCTTTAAGGAATTTCTCCTTCACTGATCCATGAAACTTTTAAATTACTAAGGTTTTTTTTTTTGAAAAATGTCATGTAATTCTCTGTGTAACCAGACTTGGATTTTTTTTGTATTTGGCTTCTTGTTTGTATGTATTGGATTTGTTGCTGACAGTATGTATTCATTGAAATTTTTGAGTGTCTTTTTTTTTTTTTTAAAGCTTATATCATTACTTTTCTATTAAACTGAGGTGGATGCTTGTTTACAGTTTCTTCATGAATTTGTTGGGAAGAAATGGATCTTGAGTATAAAAAAATCTGGATGAAAGTTTAGACTTTTTCAGGATAAGCTTGCTTTGCAAATTCAAATTCCATGAAGGATTCAGCAGCTTCCTTTTGTAGTGCTTCTTACTATACTGAAACTCTGCATTTTCTGAATGGTAGTGGGGGGGCACATTTTTAGCCTTAGTTCTTCCATCCAGAATTTGTCAAATTAAAGAGTAGCAATGAGGTTACAGGCAGACCCTTAATCATTCATCACCTATGGAATCTTAATACATGTCCACTTATTGTGGAGTGTCTACACTGATGAGTGTAACAGTGGTCAGCTTGTAACCTTTTTAGTGAATCACTTAGTGTGTGACACATAGCAGTGAAAAAAAACATCTCTTGGGCTTCCTGAAGAATTTATCTGAAGGAAAACTCATCCAAATAACTGCTTCCAAGAAGGTGAGATCAGTTGTTTTGGGAAAGATGTACCTGGCTCTATAAGGAAAAGTCACTAAAATCTGGAAGCAGAGCATTCAAAACATCTTGCATTGTTAAATGAGCTGCATAGTAGTAAACTACACTCATAGCTCAAACGTTGATGGTTTTAGTTCTAAAACAGGCTTACAGAGGACTAATGCTATAAATTCAGATTATTCACTTTGTTGCTTTATGCTGCCAGACCCTATATAGTACTTTAAAGTAGAGTTCCTTTGTGGTGGGAAAATATGGGTCAGTGCTGCCCTTGCTCTTCAAATTCAAATGGGTTGTTCCTAAAGAGTGTTGAGCACTGGGTATTGCAATGCTATCTTGCCATATTACTCTGTCCTCTAGCAAGGAGTTGAAAATGCATAGATGTCTTTTCCAAAGTAACCAGGCTGTGTTGGACTTGTGCATGCTGCTCAGTGTCTACTGCTTTGGGTGCCTATTTATTCAGGGGGTATTGCTCAAATAGGTTTTTTGCCCCAAATACTCTCTTCCCAAGCTTAAAATTTTCTTCTTAGTCTTGCTGATTAGAGGAAGCTTGTGTCTGTGGAGTCAGCAGATGAGGTGTGTGTCTTGTCCTGATTTCTGGATGCTCAGTTTCTGCAGTAATCTGCTAGTGATGGCAGATTTAACTCCTTAAAGTGTAAAAGCAGTATTCTCAAAAGTTAAAATGCAGAAAATGTTTTAATAGATGGTCATGCTTATACTGCCATGTAAATATGAAGTTTTGAAATGCCTGAAGCTGGTTATTAGTTGATCAATGAAACCTTTTAAAATCAAGTGCTTGCACAAAGAAGTTTTATGCCAGTGGAGCCTTGCCCATTGAGTGTATTGCAGTGTACCTAATTTTAATACATTTATGTGAAAATTAAAACTTTGTGACAGTTTTTTTGTGTTCCCATCATAAATTCTGTTAATGCTTGGACTCCAGAAAAGTACTTTGATGTGGTGCAGGTATGAGAAATGATTTTGTAATTTACGCAGCATCTTCAAGATTTAGTAAGCTCTGCTTTAGTCAAGAAGCAGTTACGGCACTGCCTTTCTAATACTAGTCTTATTTGCATGCTTTCAATACAACACTGGCTTATTGGTTGTAGAACTTAAGTTTCAAGTTAGTCATATGCTTGTTTTGGAAAGTACCTAATATTTTAATAGTGTGTTTATACTTTTACACTTCAACTTAGTGTTCTCATTGATATGTAATAAATCCAATCCTGTCTTACATTAAGTTCTGTGTAAGCTGGGCTTTTTCAGTCATTTGAATGTTTCCTCATAAATAATCAGCTCTGTTCATTGGTTTCAGTGTAGCTGAGACACTGAAGTAGTTGACAGTTGTAGGGAGAGAAGTAATGCTGCTAAGTTCAGCTGGTTTTACTGAATTAAGTTGATCCTTGTCTTCGATATTCATGTACAAGATGTGACTAGAGAGGAGTGGTTAGATGGCTGAAACTAGTGCCGGTTCTAAAATCCTAAAATCCTGCAGAAGTATCAAGAGGCATTTTCTACAGATGTGTTCAGCTTTTCTGTTAGAAATGTCACATGTGTGGGAGGCCTGTTTCTACTGGCTTTGACACTACTGGCTTTTCCAATGAGCTGCTGTGAATTAGTTGGAGCCATACAAACTTCCAGGAGATTGGTCTAATGAAGATAAGCCTGTGTGGATTTTTAGGAGTGGTCTAAAACGAAGTTATTTTTTCAAAGTGTATATGCAGGAAGAGTGCAGCTTATGCTGGTTTTATAAACAAAATAAAAAATTCTAAGCAGTATTAACACTTCCTGTAATCCTAGTATAGCAGTTAGCCTTATAAGAAAAACCTTGTCTGTTAACCATAGAAAATTCTGTATAGTCAGTATCTGAAAGCATGCTGGGAAATGAAACATTTTTTCACTAGTTTGTCACTGGCTGATACTGAAAAAAACAGCTCAGTTCTTTAAAATTGACATTCTTATGTGGACATTTGAATATCAAAATTGACTATTGATATGACTGTCAGGCACAGACATTTTGAGCTTGTTCATAAGATATTTATGTGAGCAGGGCTAGAAGGAAGTCTCCTCTGCTGTGGTGGCACAGAGTTGGATTTCTCTGGCATAACTGACTTTCTGCCATAGAAAATGTCTGCGATGCTCTATGTCCTGCAGTACGTCACTCATCTTTGTGTAGTTCATAAGTGGTCTTGTGTGTGAAGTCTTGGTAAAGATGGCTTTCTTTAAATTTGGGATTATTGGAATTTGTTTCCATACCACTTTTCCTTATCATCCCCCAATCATAGGATTAATTCCCAGAAGCCTTTTCTCTGTTTGGTTCTTGTAGCTTCATATGAGTAGGCTAATAGCATTCAGTATATGAAACACAGAAGTATCATGGATCCAGAATAGGAAGGAGTGAATTGCATCATGTGACTTTGTGGAAACCATGCCATGAAATCTACAGTTCTCTGAAGAGCCAGTTTCTGGTAATTCCCTTTCCTGTTTCCATTTTTGGGTGATGCCCAAAGGAAAAGATACTGTAGGAAAATAAATGTGTGCAGTTAGAGCTCTGTTTACTACATCTATTCTTCTGCTGGGTATCTGCTGTGTATGTGTTTCTTTTATCTGTGTAGCATCTGTCTTTAATGATACAGCAGGAGAAGTGTTGAAGCAGGTACCTGTTAATGTGCATGGGAATTATCTGGAATCTGAGATAATGCATGTGTTTCCACCCTGCCGTTGTTGCATGCTACAGGTTCTGAAACTCAGATAGCACTTCAGGACAGGACAAACAAAAAATTTTGTATACATTCATTCCAGTGGAGTAATACAAGACTGTTTAATACTACAGCTGTTGGGTTCTTGGTGGGAAGACAACTGACTAGTAGGTAGAGACTATGAGAGTTTAATTTTTTAACTCTTATCTGGATTTTTTTACTGCTGTAAGGAAGACAAACTACTAAAGCCATTGTAACGTTTCATTCTTACTGTTAAAAAAACCTTAATTTTACCCAGTTCCCCTTTTAAATGGCTGAGCAATTCTGTGATATTTGGGCTCAAGTGTTGGGGTTTTGGGTGTTTTTATTGAGATGGGATGTTGGGGTTTTTTCATTACACTTAGCTTGCTAGGATGACATGACATGCATAATTCTAGTCTTAAATGCCAAAACATAGAATGCTTGATTACAAAATTTCATTACTAAAAAAATTATTTCAGGCCCTGTGAGAGTGAGTCAGGTTCTTCGCATTGGTAACAAACTACAGGCAAAGCTGTAAATGCAAATAGTTGTGACTTAGGTAGCCTTTGGTGGCATTTTATAACTCAAGGAGATTCGCACTTGAAGGATCGATTACTTTAAGCATTACAAATTTGTACCAGGTTCAGACATTCACTTTAGCTGAGGGAGGCAATCTCCCTACTTAAAGGAATAAAACAGCTTTTACATGTGGCCAATATGCTTTGCATGGAACAGTTTTGACATATTTTGTAAACAGCAGGCTGAGACTTAGAAATGAAGAAATGCTTACTTGGATGATTGGTGTTTTGGTAGTATCTGGGATTCAGACTGGTTTTGGTTACTGTCAGCTGACCCAGCTAATTAATAACTATCAATGTATAGTTTGAATTAATGGGGCAATGTGTGGAAAGAAAAAAAGTCTGATGAATGTTCAAGATTATTATACTAATAATCTATATTGTCAGTGCAAAATACATCTCTAGTGATTGTTCTGTTGATTTAGAAGTGTGTTTGGGGTAATCTGACCTACAGGTAAGTGGTCGCTGGCCATGCCCCACTTCTAATAGAAAAATGTAGACCTATTTCCTCTTGGAAATAGTGTGATACTCCATAGGAGGGGGAAGGTGATCAAGGATGCAAGTAAAGGTAGGGAAGATGAAAAAACTGAATGGATGCTGAAGAGAGTAGAAAGCTCAGTTAAGGCAGAAGAGTAGCATGACTTGGGTTACTTAATCTCTGTTTTGTATGCTTTGTGTGCTCCTGTGACTGACAAGAATGTTAGAGCAACTGTCCTGCTGTGGGGCATGTCAGCAGTTGGGACAGAAATGATAAGGAATTTAATGATGGATAAGATGCACAACAATAAGAAATCCCTTGGGTGACATGTTATAGAATCTTAAAAAGATTCCAGATAGGACTGCCATAAATACACCTAAAAGATGTGGCTTTTTCCTGCTGCAGAACAAATTCACTAGTTCCTGTTTATTGTACTTGATGCAGAGAGAAGGCTGCTTCTACTGTTGCAGAGGACTAACATTTTTCTAGTTACTGTCTGCAGAGATGTAAAATACAAGCACTTGGGAAGTACTGAGTCACTAGTTAGTTGTTTTGATATATGTGTATCATTTTATTTTCTCACTCCATACTACTTTGGCAAAGGCCCATGTTTTATGTGGGAAATAACACTGTAGTTCTGAATATTACTGTAAAAGTTGGAAATAAAAGATACTTGTGTTAAACCCTGTAAAGCTGTGTGTTCAAGTTGGTTTTATTTTTTTAGCTTTCCTAGTAGTTTTCCAAAGACCAAAAAATGTCTTGAAGAACTTCTTTTATATATCTCATTTTCCACAGACAAACTTGAGAACTTGGCACTACTAGGTGGCTGATAATTTTTCTCTAATTGGATAAAAGGTTTCATAATGAAACAAGAATGTCTTAGGGACAACTTTCTTAACTGCAGAAAAGAGTGTGAGTGTCTGTGATAAGCTCTGCTAATACGGTTTTAATTTAGGTAAAATTTTAATTCTTACCTAGCAAAAGGTTATTTCAGAACTGTTGATTTAACAGTAACGCCTAGATTTTATGATTGGAATTACTCTATGTGGGGTGAAGGTGTGTGGCTATGCTGTATTAAACTGGTTTTCATAGAATGTAATTTAATGAGTGACATACTACTGTTCTGGGATGTAGGTTTGTGCATCAGTGTTACCAGATGAAGCATAAACGCAAATCATTACCTCTGTGTGTCTGTCAAAAGAACTGCTGCACTGCAAGTCACAAATCTTGAAATTATATTATGTTTATGTTCTCAAGGTTTGTGGAGGATTTTGTGTTAAGAAGTTCTCCCTTTTAGCTGTCACAGGGAAATTTTGCACAGTATAATACTGCACAGGGTGGTTAACTTCCATGAGCAAGTTGTGCCCTCTGAACTGCTCAGTTCATAATTTAGTTCCAGTCTGAAGGTCCTACAGCTGGTTTTTAAATGTTCTGTATGTTACCAAATTGTAATCTTTGTATTCGTCAGCATCTTCTGCTAGAGCCTTAGCTCTGATCTTGTGTTAACAGATGTGTGGTGCTTCTAAATATATCAGACTGGATTTGTGTGCAGGTGAGTATGCTGTAAGAACTGATTAGGTGTTGGAAAGCCCGAAGATGCTTACTTATTACATAATTATGAGAATGGTTGTAGAGTATTTTGTGCTTGCTTGATTAACAGTCCTACCAGAGGTTCTTTGAGTATTTTCACTGGTCAGCCAAGAAGCTCGGAATACCTCAGACTTTGGGGAAAAATGGAACTAGAGAGGCCAAAAAAAAAAAAAATGGGCTCAGTCTCTGTCCTTTAATTACTGGATGCTTGGGGAAGTATTTAGGGAAGTAGTTTTTCCAGTTCTCCCTGTTCACGTGTCTTGATTTGAAGAAATTCACTGATCCCAGGTTAAATCCAAATGGTTGATTTATGAATAGATCCTAGCAGGCAGCATTTGAGAGGCTGCTCTGGCAGTATAGTGAAAGGGGGTTCTGCTCGGGGAGATCGCATGAGCAGTCTGTAATACAGAGTTATCCACGGAGGTCAGTGCAAACAGAAGTGAGCATATTCTTTGTCTGGCCAGGTCTGAGTCAGCTCCTGTTTGAAGCTGTATTCTGAATGAGGATGATTGTTTTTACCTTTATTTCCTAGCAACTCATATCCAAGGATTGTACAGATCACTTTGACAACAGGTGTTCACTTGTTGGTATCTACTATTGAAAGTTATTTTTATCCCTTTTGAAGGTTTGTTTATTAAATTCAGACAGTAATTAAACACACAGTCAGTAGAAAGATGCAGTTACACATGACTTCAAATATGTACTGCACTTGAAATTTTGAAAGAAAAACACATACCCTATTTTCATGTGACTAATGTGTTTTTAAATGGAAGGTAGAAGTGGATGGAGGGAGTAGGGGAAGAAAGGGAGAAAAATAATTGGTGGAAAAGAAAGTCTGTTGGTGGGGCGATCTCTTCAAGAAAACCTAGAAAGTCTAGGTAAACTCTGCTTGGAGTGATAGTGTTTTGACATTCTTGGGTTCATAATACTGCAATAGCTGTATTTATTGCAAACTATGTTTGATTCTAAGAGTGAAATAAATTCTCCTGCTTTTTGTCTGGTGAGTTCGGTTTGACATTTTGGAGTGGTTTTTTTGAGGGTTGGGGGGCTGATTTGCTTTCCAGAGAAGAGAGGTAAAAAAAAGCCTGCAGAACTTCGCTGGACTGGTAGACGAGTTTAAATTCTTATCTTAATTCTGACACAACTCTTGAGTGTGCCCAAGGACTTTTCTGAGGTAGTCCGTTCTGCTCTGGTGATGTATTTTACATAGGGAGGCTTAGTAGTTTTGGGGGGTAGGTTTATTTTTTTGCATTTATAAGAGAAAATGTGAGAGTAACTATTCCATTAATAGGGATAAGTGAAGAGAAAATGTGAGAGTAACTATTCCATTAATAGGGATAAATGAAGAGTTCCTCTTCATTGTAGTATGAGTCTCTTGATTACAAAGAATAGAATCTTTATAGGTCACTACTTTAAATTGGTGGGTTTTAAGTTATTTTTTTTCTTTTTTTTGTAAGAGTCAAAAACTTCTAGCAAATTTTCACTGTGAGAATGAAGAATAGTTAAAAAGGAATCAGAGCTTTGGGGAATCCTTTCTGCAGTATTTTCTGATGGTTTATTCAAGGACTTTTCTGGATTCCGTCTGAAGATGATGGTATTCCTGTATTAACACTACTTTTCTTCCTCCCCAAATCACAAAGTTGTTCCCTGGCGACATACCCTAGTATATCAAAAAGTAAGCCTTCTTGCCCTGATTGGATGTTACTCTGGGTTACTTTGATGTAGTAGTTGTTACAATAGCATGTCTGGACTCAACCTGGAATTTGGGCTCTATCCTTCATCTACTCAGAAAATTCCTATCCAAACTTAAGCAGCATCATTGGCCTTGACAGACATACTTCATACTCTGACATACGAGTAGCTACCTGGGAAAATAGTTTGTGGGAGCTGCCAAAAATGTTGTACATAGTGAGATATTCAGTATTGACAGCTGGGAGCCACATTCTGGTATCTGCAACCATGTGGAGTTAGGCTTGAAAATTATTTGCTCCATCTGTGCATGTATAGTAGACTTGCTAAGTGCCTCTCTAGTATTAAATTAAGAGCTCAGTCTAAAGTGTACGGATTTGTAGCCCTATCCTCCTTTGAGGATAGGAAAGCTATAGGATGTTAGGGATCACCTACTTCTAGAAATGTGCTGATTTCTAGGACATTTAAATTAGGTTACGTTCTACCTTAAATTCTTCTATAAGAAGTGTAGGGAGCCAACAGCCATGTAAGCATGATTTTACAGACATAGCAGAAGCAAAAGAACTGTCTAGAATTCAAAAATTCGATTCAAAAGAAAAATTTAAGGGATTATCTATATCCATAAAACACAAACTAGGTATTTTAGAGTTCTGCTAGTGATAAACTGAGCCTTCCCCCTGTAGCCTAGCGGGAACCTTGGCCAAAGATTCCCAATGACAAATGGGTAAAAATTGTTTACTAATAATCTTCTTGGGAGCGCTAATAAAGCACAAAACAAAACCTAGATCAAGATTTTATAAAAATATGCAGGTGTATGTCTTGTCTGTGTGGCTGCTTAGAAGCATTCCTTGGGATTAAGTAGTCCTTGATGGTAAAATTGGTCCCTTGCATGAATGTGAGATCTTTTTTAAAGTCTTCTGCACTCCCAAGTTGCTTTGAGTGTCTTGTTCATGGATGTCTGTTTTTTGTGTGAAGATGGCCCTGCTGAGGAATATACCTGGTGCAGGTAGCTGGGCCCGAAAGCTGCACATTAAGATGCAGGTTGAGCTCCGAGTGAGAGCCCAAGATAAGAGGCCAGGAGCTGCCAACTTGTGGGATAACAAAGGGCACAAAGATGGGCACTGCCAGCCAGGTGAATGGACACTGAGAGATGCAGCAGGAGCCAGGAATTGCCGATGGTTTGGGTAACAAAGGAGATGAAGACCGGCGACGCAGCGAGGTGGATGGACACAAAGAGGGGGCAGGAGCATGGGGAGGCTGAGGAGGTAAAAGCCCAGGGGGTTCCTTAGTGAGGGGTTCTTCTTCAGAGGCACCAGCTTGAGCTGTGTCTGTGGAACTGCGCCAGGGATAAATGGGTTTCTGTAACGAGGCATTGGAGACCCTGCTGTGGGTAACCTGCTCTGACTGTGAGTGGGGTGAGCAGGGAGCCAAGCGGGGCTCCCACCAGGTCACTGGAGCCGCCTGCTGGGAAGGGGCTTCAGTCCCAGCAGTGGAAGTCTGGCCTTGGGGAATGTGACTGGTGGGGGGCCCGTGAATGGTCAGAGTGGGAAGTTTTCTTACCAGCACTTGATAGAATACATGATGCTACAACTTGAGCTGGTGTGCAGTGTGCTCAAGAGATCAGTGCCATTTCCATAGGGCAGCAACACCACCATGTGTTTGACTGGCGAGTTAGGGTGAGTGGTGTTCTTTCATGTGGTAGCTGTAACTTGTAAAACTGGTGCATTAATCAGTAATTGAATCTCCTGTATGATTGGAACACCCTTGTCAGAGCTGCAGCTCTGCTCCACTAGTCTTTTCACTAACTAGAGATTTATCTCTGTTTTACTCACTTGGAACATCCTCATCTGTTGGCTTTTTATGGCCCCAACAAAACCAAACTTCCCTGGTGTCTGGGTCTCTGGTGTGCCCCTGATTGATAGGTGGGAATTTGCACATATGTGGTAAGGATATAGACATTTATGATGGTGATTCATCTGATTGGTCTGTTCTAGTACCAGGGTTATGTTTGTCTTTTGCTAAGAGTTCTCAGGCTCCTTTTTTAAGATCTGCCAGCAAGTCTGAAGTGCAGCTTTTTTATCACTCTTCCTAAACTTTGTTTAAAAGCTTTCTAAAAAAGTTTGTCTTTGTACATAGACAATTAACCTTTTATATAATTGTTTAGAAATACTAAAATGTTAGTTTAGAATTGCTGTATTTTAGTCAGAATTTTAATAAGTACTGTGGATTCCAGGGAATATTTTGGGGAAGCTTTTAGTAAAACTATAGATACTTGCAATTTCTCTGATTTCCTCTGACTTGCTTTTAGAGCTAGCCTTTCTCTAACATACAACGTCAAAAAAAGTAACTATGCTCCCAAATGACATTTCCTCTTTGTCCTTGAGGGATGTAAGAGATGGGTTATAGACAAACCAGGAGATTGTTTTACTTTCTTCAAACTTCAGGGATTGTTCTTTCTTCACAGCTGCTTCTTGTTTCCCTAGTCTATACTTCTCTTGTGCAATATATAACTGAGTTTCTGTATATGTACATATATTTATTGTGCATATAAACATATGTGTGGGAATGCTACTAATAAAAGCTAGTATATATTTTCATCCACAAAATGTAAGGCAAAGAACAAGTAAAATCACTTGCTGCCCAATATCTACTAAAAATGATCAGGAAATGGAGTTAAGGAATCACTAGTTTGACACAGCATCAGCATTGCATGTGTATTTCCTCATTCTCACTGGTGGTGTCTGTGAAATTAAGTTCTTCCAGGAAAACTTGCTTGGAAGAGGAAGAAAGTTTGGTGGGGTTTGGTTGGTTGGTTGGTTTGGTTTTCCTGCTCTTTTTGAAATCCTGAAATATTGGCAGGGTGAGCTTTTCTGCCTTAGCTAGATTGGAAATGTGGGAAGATGCCAAAATACTTTGAGCATGATAAGGGGTGCAATTGGACAAAATGGGGGGAGGATGTGGATGGAATCCCTTAATGGGTGCTGAAAGAAAGTGTGAACAGTTCTTCAAGTAGTTCTGAAATCACAGATGGTTGGAAGCACATGAAGGGAAAAATGTATTTTTCCCTAGGGATCTGCTATTATGGTTGGGGTACTGAGTGAACAGTTATGCCTTGCCACAGCCCTTCTTCTTACATGCTCATGCAGGAGTCTCCATCAAGGAATTGGGTGGTTATGCAATACTAACAGAGCTAGGATGACTTAAACATCTAAAGAAAGTTTTGTGTCATGAAACTTCTTGTAGTTGATTTAGTAAGATAGTTCTTGCTGGGGAGGCTGCCTCAGTACATAAATCTTCTTAGATGCTCGAGGTATTATTTTATAGTAATGAGTGCAACATTGCATTAAGAGAAAGTAAAACTGATCTAAGTTCTGGGTTTCTCATAGTTGAACTGTGCAGTTGACTTACCTTGTTGCTTTCTTAGTCTATCTTCTACCTGGAGACTGCAGTGCTGTAATATAAACTTATCTTGTTCCAAATTGCCTTGCAAACTGAAATTAGCACTGTATACTGTTGCCTACTGGTTAAAATTCTCAAACTTTGTTGTACTCGTTTTTCACGTGTTCCTTATCTTGTGCTGATTGAATTCAGGTAAAAATAGAATACAGTTGGAAGGGACCTACAACAATCATCAAATCCAACTGCCTTCACCACTTCAAAAAATTAAAGCATATCCCTCTGGACATTGTCCCAGTGCCTCTTAAACATTGTTGAGCTCAAAGCATTAACTACCTCTTCAGGAAGCCTGTTTCAGAGTTTGACCACTTTCTCAGTAAAGAAATGCTTCCCTGGTGCAGCTCTGAACTGTTCCCACCTATCCTATGACTGATCTCAGAAGAGATCAGCACCTCTCTCTTCACTTCCCTCAGGAAGCTGTAGAGAACAGTATGGTTGTTCCTCAGTCTTCTTTCCAAACTAGACAACACCAAAATCCTCAGTCACTCCTTGTAGAACATCTCTTCCAGCCCTTCCACGAGCTTGGTTGCCCTCCTTGTATGGACACATACAAGGACCTCAATATCCTTCTTAAATGGTGGACCCATTAAGCTGGTGGATGGACCCAGCACTGCATACAGCAGTCAAGGTGAGGCCACACCAATGCTGAATACAGAGGCATAATCCTCTCTCTTGCCAGGCTGGTGATGCTGCATTTGATGCACCTCAGGATGTGGTTTCACCTCTTGGATGCCAGGACACAGCTGGCTCACATTGATCTGCTGCCAACCAGCAACACCAGACCCCTTTCTACAGGGCTGCTCTCCAGACACTCCTCTCCCAGTTTGTTCTGGATGCAGAATTTCGTATTTGGACTTCCTAAATTTCACCTCACTGATGATTAGCCAATGCTCCAATCTATCTAGATCCATCTGTAAAGTCTCTCGTTTTTCTGGAGAGTCAAGAGCACTTCCCAGTTTGGTGTCATCAGGGAACTTGCAAATAGTGTGTTCAACTCTGCAGAGTGTCAGAGTTTGGGACCACTGAGGCATTTGGCTGCATTAGCTGAGTTGGTAGAGCTCAATGACAGAAACTAACGGTTAAAGTAAGCACTGTCAAGAAAGGAAATAGAGGGAATTAAAATAAATGTGGATTTAAAGACAAAAGTTAAAGATAAACTCCAAAAACATGAAGGTATTCTTTTAGCAGAACACGTAGGTGTTTTAAGAGTGTGCTCTGAGGTAACTCTGTGTTAATTTTGCTTATTAATATAGCAATTAGCTTTAAGTATTTTAAAATTCTGGATATAATTGTTTGCAGTAGCAAATGTATAAAATTGATTATGAAAGGGTTGCGTGAAGTTCTTATGATCTAGTGTGCAAGGAAATGCATCTGCTGCTTAGTTATATGTAACTGTCTTTCATTTGAGTGTCTGATTGAAAGGAGAACTGCAAGAGCTTCTAGGGTATTAGATAAATGTCATATCTTTAGAAATGGCAATGTAATAATTTGAGATAGGTATCCTTCTTAGGAAATAAAAACATTTCATAATTTTAATAGGATAAATATGATTTTATGACTTAAGTAATGAAGGAAACTCCGTGGTCCCAAAACTTTGCATGATGTGTTTTGTATTTACTATTCTGGAATAGACGTTAGGTAGCTGTTGCCATGTTTGAACAGTTGGTGGCTCCAATGCTTTGCAGCTATCACAATACACACTGCTGAAACAAGTTAGTTCACTTCTAGTTGTACCAAACTAGTTAGAAGTGTAAAAGGAAAAGTAGAATCAAGAACTTAGTAAATAGCCAAACACTTGCAACTTGCATTTTATGCCACTAGGTAAATACCCCCTTTTTAGTTCTAGATAAGCATAAACTCTACTCTTGCTGTCTAGCTTAAGATAAATTATGAAGGGGCTCCTTTACAAAGTGACAGTTCATTATCAGTAGCAATATTATTAAAAATAGCATAGCTGGCAGCATCCCTGCTCCATATTGCAGGATCATACAGGTAGAACAGATTACAGCTAATCTGACCAAGAAAAAAGAGGGAGAGAATAATCAATCCATTTCTGGAAAACAGAGATGAGCATGTAGACACTCTTTAAGCTGAGACTTGCTCAAGTGCTTATGTACCTAAAAGGGAAAGTATTTTTGTTTGGGTGTGGAAATAAAGGATTTGGTGGGCAGTGGTACTTGATAAAGCAAGATGACAACTTCCTAACAGAGGAGCAGGTGCTACTTTTAGCTGTCTTTTCAGTCATTGCAGGAACATTTAATAAACACAAAACTTGAAGAGGATGAAAAAGTTTGTGAAAAATGTTAGCCCTAGAAGTCTGGAGAAAGTCTTAGATAAATGTGTAGACATGAGACTTGAAATGTCTGGTGATGACTTTTCCCAGCTTTTTGGCCCTCAAAAATATGACTGGGGAGATGAAACATTACGGAGTTTCCATGTTCTACAGAAAAAGAAAATGTTGAATTTATTTTTGTTCATCAGTGTTGGAAAACTACAGTCTGTCTGTTTTTGATGAAATAATTTGTATTATGCCATCCTGAAGTAGTATAGGTACTCTGTTACTGTTTTCCTTTCTGCCTTGTTTTCCATCTGGTTTGTTATTACCATGCTCTGTTCTTGAAACTTCTGTAGCTTATGGTAGAAACAGCACTGCAGGACAACCAGAGGGAATGCAGCCTTGCAGGTACAGCATGGCCCTCCGAATCAAGAGTGAGGTAAAGCGCAGTTTGAGAACATTTCACACTGAGTGAAATCATACAGTGACCCAAAATTACATGCAAGTGCAGTCTGGATGTAGCATTTTGTATCTGTACAGCTGAATGTTATATGCTAAAGAAATTCTGTTTGGGGCTGAAAAAAGAGGGGAAAGGATTTGAGGAGTCTTTATAGTGGGCAAACTTAAAACCCTTCATTTTTATTTTCTTCTGTTTCTGGAGGAGATGAACAAAAATTAGCCCTGCAGAACAGAATTTGTATGTCCATTTTGATTTCTGTATAGCGTTATACTATCTTAGAAGTGTATCATCAAACAACATATACTAGCAAGGTGAAGCAAAAAAAGTATTAGTTCAATACCTACCTCACTTCTATTTTACTTTTGAAATTAAGATTTTTGAACAAATTTCTTTATATTAAAGTTGTCTAAGAGCTGCACATGTTCTGTAGGCTGGAGTATAGTCAGAGATACAATATTTACTGGACCTTTTCTTCTAAGCCTATAAAACTATTTCCAAGTATGTTCTGTGATTAACTTTTTCCTATTTTTAATAGTATTTCTATTATTTTAATATTGTTGGTTGATAAATTTTATTGAAACCAGGTAGTACTAAGATTGAAATTACATGCTTGTATTATTCAGAATAGCCAGTGGACAACAGCAGACTAACATCTCAAAGTATTTACATGCTGCACTGATTAATTCTTGTTCCTACAGTGGACTCTGAAGTTACTCACATGTGATATATAGCTTTCATGAAATATATGTTAATGCTATTGAGAGGACAGGAAAAACACACCAATATGAGACCCTCATCCAGGACTAGTCAGCTTATTAGTGGGGATCAGTTTGGTTTCAGTTTGTGAAAGATTTTGTGTCTTTAAGAAAAAAAAATAGGTCTTTTGTGTGGCAGTAAGATGTAGTAGGAAAATTTGTGGTATCTGTGTATCTCCTTAAGCACACTATTTTTTTTTTGTTTCTTTAATGAGGACCTTGGCCTTAGTTTTTCCAGATACTGGTTTCATTTCGCTATTTAATACAAAATGCGAAATAAACTTGAAGTATGCTTCTCAAGTAGTTCAGGGATAACAGTATTCATGAAACACTGAGTGGTCAATGGCTTTGGTATTCACATTATTTCCACTTGAAGATTTTTCCTGTAACTGAAGCATTTTGGATATCTCATACCTATAACAGCGGAGAAATACCTATTAACAAATAACTATTGCATTGGGCATATAGCCATTAGCATCATTACACAGTTGGTTTTTTAAAATTAAACATAAGATGGTAAATTGAGTTTGCATTGTGAATTTCATTATCAAGTTAATAAAGTGTTTGTGCTGATGTAAGTTGTGTCCTGATAAATATGGGCTGATCTATAAAAAGAGCACATGATGTGGTTCGGCCAGAGGTTCAACAGCCTTTGAATAGAAAGCTGTGGCTGTGTTTTGTGTATTTATAATGCAGGAAAACATCAGTGCTATCATTTCTAGATTAAATCATTGGTCATGTGTAGAAAGGGTATCCCACTTGGTAGACTGGTGTTTTGGTTTTCCCCAGACCAGCTGCTACAACTACTACAGTGCATGTTAAGATAATATCAGAGACTGATTGCATAGCCTTGCCACTTAAAAAAACACATTAATATCTCGCATGTTCACTTGGGAGGTGGGAAAGTTTGGATCTGTGTCAAGCAGACAGAGACAGCCAGTCACTTGAATCTTGAATGTGTAAATGGTATTAAAGAAAATGAAGGTGACTGCATTAATTTTCTTTGATACTTAGTTACATCAGGTGTAACAGAGTTACAGTGTTTTGGTCTAAATTTGAGACTTCGTACAAATTCTTTACCTTAGTTGTCGATTCAGGGGGGACCTAATGGTGAGGTAGGTCACCTGTTCAACACTGGCAGCATGTAGTTCCTAGTAATCTAAAAATAGTTGCCTGCGAGTTGTTACTAATGGAAACTTAAACCTTTACTGACTTTCAGGTGCCTAGGTCTGCTCTGATTTTTAAAATGAAAAGAAAATAAGAGATTAAGAGTGTTCACTGCAGAATATCTAAGGAAGTCTCCATGGAAACAGTGTACCTAGCAGTAAGGAGAAATACTTTTGAAAGTAAATGGCTGACTGCTGAGCTATGTTTGAAGTATAAATTATTAAATGAATAAAACCTTTATGAAAATAGATGTGCAATTACCTTCTGGATACGGTACTCTGAAGTGAGTACTGGAATTTGGAATTACTGTGAAGAACGGAAGCTGTGCCTGCGTAGGCAGGGTCCCATATCTGCACTTCTGCACCCTTTCCCCTTTCACTTGAAGGGGAAGTCAGTCCTGCAGGGCTCGGAGCCGGGAAGGTGTGGTGGTGTGTGACATGGAGCGATCTTTTCCCCCAGCCTCCATGTCCCCAAGCCGAGGGTGCATCTGCAGGAGCGGGGCAGTCCCCGGGAGCAGCGGCAGCAGGCAGGCACAGCATTTCCTCGGGTCTGCCTGCCAGCGGCTTTTCCTGAGTGACGGCGGCTGCCTGATTTCACCGGGGAGATGCAGAACGTGTAGAGAGTTATGGAGAGGCCGGGAGCTGGGGCAGAAGGGATGCTGAGACCGTAATGTGCGGAGGAAGCCTCAACTGAAGTTAATGGAAGAACAGCATCTGCTGCGTGCTTGGAGGCGGGAGGAGCAATGCTGTGGTGGTCTGTGGTTGTTGAAGATGTCCCTGCTTGTCACAGGGGAATTGGACTAGAGAACCTTTAAAGGTCCCTTCCAAACTTTACTATGATTGTAATGTACTCCTCTGTGGTCTGCATCTGTTTGTTCAGTGTTCTCTCTCTCATGCGTCCCCACCTGAGTTCTCAGCTGACAACTCTGTTGTTGCAAATATGAAACAATAATACAGTTTTCTTATTAAGAGTTTAAAAAAATTTTTAGTTAAAATTCATATTTTTTCCTTTCTTTTTTTTTAAAAATCAAAATAGCCCAACCAACACTTTTGAGAATTTATCTCAAAATCAGGTAAAACTTTTCCAAGACTAATAGCCACTCTTTCAGTTCTACTTTTAATGAATGATTAGATGAATTAAACTTAAGAGTTGTGTGTGAAGTTTTACAGGCCTCGCTAGTTTTATGGTATTGTTGGTAAGTGTGGTATTGTTATGAATACAAATGCTGTGTAGCTTTTAGTCCTACTTCACTAACTTTATTATCCCTAAAATAAGAGGACTGTTTGGGTGGTTTTTTTCTGTTTTTGTTTTTATTTTTGGTTGTGTGTTGTTTTTTTATTATCTATAGAATCATTGTAATAGCTCTATATAACTGAAGAAGAAG
Source organism: Irena cyanogastra (assembly GCA_013397155.1). Lineage (NCBI taxonomy): Eukaryota > Metazoa > Chordata > Aves > Passeriformes > Irenidae > Irena > Irena cyanogastra. Next base: position 39,920 of record VWZV01004346.1, read on the forward strand.
TTGGTTATTTGTTTAGTTTTTGTTTTGTTGTTCCTCCTCGTGCTGTTGCTGTAACTTCAAGGTCTATTTCAGTCCTAGGATCCCTGCTCTGTTGAAAGCTATATAAAAATCAAAAGGATGGGATCAAACCCAAGAACTTACAGAGAGCATATATTAGATCAGAAGTATAATTTGACACTGGGAGATGATGTGAACATAGCAGTCAACACAGACACTAGTCTGTCTTCTTAATCAATAAAGATTGATTTCCTTCCTTTACTGTGGTATGTATAAAAATAATAGTCACAACGCTTACTCTTTTAAATCACTCTTCAAATATTTTTTACTGGGAGGCAGCTTAATAGATGTTTGAACTACTTGCAGACACATGAGCCAAAATAGCATGAAAGTATATGATCATTTCAGAACTTGAAGGTGGAGATGGGTGCTATAGTCCTTTGGCAGTAGAAACTCCCCTTTGCATCCTGAGAGGGGACCGCTTAGAAGGATATGCAACCAAAGCCAAGCAACTTGTGTTTGACACAATAAGGAATATGAGAAAAGTGAACGTGGTCTAACCAACAGGCTGGAAAGTGTTATTTTCGTAGTAGCTCTCTGAAGAGATGAAAACAGGAAAGGTGGCACAGCCATATAAAGTGTTTTCAGTTGTTACAAGATGACAGTCCAAAGGAGAATGTCATTTGTGTAGATGGGAGGAAACTTAGCTGTGTTCCAAAAATAATAGCTTCATTTTAACTTCCTGTGATTTAGAGGGATAAATTGAAGATCCTCCTCTGGCATTGCACACGTGTTTCAGGTAATCGAGTAGTATTGCTTGTGATTAAGGAAAAGAGGCAAAGGGAGAATTTGTAGAAGGGATATTCTTAAGGCATCTTGTGCTAACAGCTAGATATCCATGAGGACCCATCAGGTGTGTACGTTCAGGCTTTGGCCAAGAAGATACAAGTCTAGCCAATGCTAATGTTGTGTCATAAACTTCATATATATGTATATATATTCTCATGTTAAAATGAGAGGAGTTCCTTTCTTCTGAAAACCTGCTCCATCACAGGCATCTCACAGGGTCACATCCTCTTTCAGGCATCCATGTGCTCTGGCATGGGGTTCTCCATGGGCTGCAGATGGATCTCTTCTCCATTGTGGACTCATTCACAGGTCACAGACCTTTCAACTCAAGTTCAGACTGAAGTTCCAGCCTGTCCACTACAGCAGGGCAGGAACAGCAGCCACACTCTGGCCACCTGCCATCCTATGCAGGCACGTCTGCATGGCTGTTATCAAAGCATTCCCAGGTACAGCAGAGAAGGATGATAAGCAGTACAGCACTACAGCTAGCAGCAAAAGCAAAATGTGCCCACTGAAAAGCACTAGATTCAAAATACAGTCATGAAAGTGATCCCCATGGCAAGAGACAGGAGTCTGCTCATTACTAGCTAAACAGCACTAGCAAATATAAATTAAGTCTAGTATATCCCAGAATAATTAATTCTTGAAATTTGTTAGCTAAAATACACATTTAAAGACTAAAATCAGGGAAGCTTGGAAGCATAAAACCTGAAATTAAATTCAATCTTCTAATGGAGCAAAAAATAATTACATCCTTCACACTTCCTATGCTGAAGTTATTAACAAAAAAATAAAAATCAAAAAACCAACTCTCCAAATCCCCCAACAAACAAAAAGCCACTTCACTAAACTTCCAGTTTAGTCACCTGGACTAAACTATAATCTTTCTCATATGGTAAGATCTAGTTAAAATATGTGCATTAAATTTCTTACCGAAATCTTCCCTTCTCCCTTAAACTGTAGAGTTGGAGGATAGAGGTTTCTCTGAGTTGCTGTTAGTGGAGGACATGAGAAAGTACTGGTTCCATTTGAAGCAAAGGGGTTCTAGTGATTTCCCAACGTCATCTGTTGCTGTTGGCAAACTTCCATGTGGTTGTGGGGTAAAGGAGAAATCTGTAAGTAGGAATACTTACATGTTTTTCTTAACTTGCAAGATTTTTTCCCTGAATACTAATACTTTATTTTCATAAGTTTACTGTGAATGCAGCACATCTTGTATTAGGTGTTGAAGATGACATTGCATAATTTCCAGAATTTGCTCTGCCATCTTCAAGTTGCTGAATAAGATACTATGTTCTCTGTCTCCCATGTACAAGTTGTTTTTCAATATTTTAAAAGAGTATTTTACTGAATGACAAGAACTTCACTGCCTATCAGCTTCCACACAAGACATTATTATTTATTTATTTATTTAATCTAAACCAAATCTTTTTTATTTATAGTAGGACTCCCTGTTTTCTTCCCCCCTCCTTTTTTTTTTTTTCATGAGGGGCCTAAAATGTCTTTTGCTGTAGTGTGCTTTATCAAGAAGATTGTAACCTGTCATCTGTGTTCACTCTTTATACATCAATGTATAAGAACAGTAGAACAAATTCTGTGAAAGGCTATTTCATATAATCTACATTGGAGCTTGCTGATAGAAGGAAGTTGCCAAGCCCAGGAATATGGATGATTCAGAAATACTAGTCCTCTCCCCTTCTTATGAGCTGTCATTCAGTAGACTAGATAATGACATTGTTTTATTGCTGTGCTCAGTAGTGGTTGATCTCTAGTGAAAATTTTAACTTATATTTCAGTTTGTTAACTGTATTCAAATGAATGTGTGGAATAATCCACACTTAGAACTGGTTTTGCAGTCTTGTGTTGAAATTACTGACACGGATTAAAGATTTCTTTTAAATTGAAAGCTTTATGTTTTACAGTGCTGAATGACCACTTGCAGCTTCGAAGCACACTAAGAAAAATTTCTGGCTGTAAGGGGTAAGGTGTGACATTTAAAATTTGTGCATGGAGAAAATTCTTGATTTTGGCGTCTAAAGATAACTTGATGCCTCCCAGCTGCTTCCTTGGCTGTTCTAAGTTCCCATCGGACTTCAGCTTGTAGAGAGGACAGGAGTTTGTAAATTGGTCCTGTGTCAAGTTTGTCTCAGGAAACTGAAACTTTTGAAGATGCCTTGAAGACTGCCGAATTCTTGGAAACTTTTGTCAGAAAAATTTGTCGGCGTACCTTACTGACAGTGTTAAGCCTATTGCTAGCAGTTCCCCAAAAGCGTGTGGGGTTTTTTTGTTGTTTGTTTTTTTTTGTTTGTTTTGGATTTTTTTCCGTCTTTCTGGGGCGAAATTGGTCGCCTGCCATGCCAGCACTCCCTTTGCCTTTGGGTTTCTCCTCCGCAGTCCGCACTCCCAGCACCCTGGGCGTACGTGGTGGGGATGAGGGGGTGTTTCCTCTTGTCCCCAGCCCCGACACGGGCGATGGGCAGCGCCCTCCCGCTGCCGCCCTGGGCGTGGGGACTCCTCCTCGGGCGGGGGCCGGGCCGGGCCGGGGGAGGGTCCCGGCGGGGGCGGCGGGCGGTGCCTCCCCCCGCGGCGGCGCTTCGGGGCGCCTCCACCGCGCTCCCTGCTGCAGCTGGCGGCGGTCGCGGGCCATGGGGGGGAAGAGCTTCCGCCTCGGCGTCCTGACCCTCGCCGTCCTGCTCCTGGCCGCCGCCTCCGAGAGTGCGGAGCCGCCGCCGAGCTGCGAGGCGGTCCGGAAAGTTTTCCAGCTGCGGCGGCTCGGCCCGCTCGGCGGCGGGCCAGAGTTCCCGCGGGCAGGTAAGGCAGAGCTTGCGGGGCAGGAGGCATCGGCAGCGGCGGGTTTGAATTTGGTGCCGCCGGCGGCGATGGGTGGGTGGTGCTGGTGGCGGAGCTAGCCCCACGGACACATCGGGTCCCCCGCTTTGTAGCAACATCGCGGCTGGCCCCTTGCTCAAGAGAGAAAACGCTCTTCTCGGGCTGTGGGCAGCGGAGCTTACCGACACCTGCCTAAAAACCCCTTGTGCCCACCCACTTACACTCCGTATCCGCAGAGCAGAGTGAGCCAGCTTCAGCTGGAGTCATCCTGCTTCCAGCGGGCCGTGGGCAGGCACAGGTGCATCAGTGCCAGCGCGAACCCTGCAGGCTGGGGACAGCCACCGAACTGCGTCTGGGGCTGCTAGAGTTACTCTGCTCTGAAACGAGAATGACTTAAACCACTGCAAGTGATCGGGCTGCGCATTTTCCGTACTGGGTATCTGCCTGTCGCTGGAATGTAATGGAATAAAATTCTCGGGAAAGTAGAGTCTTCATGGCAATTTGAGTATATCTAACATTTGTATCAGAAATTAATTTTTTTTTTTTAAGTATGTACTGAATGACGTTGCAAAGCACGTATATAGTAAGGTGTACGTTTTTAGGTTTGAGGTTTTGGTTCTAGGTTTGTGAGAACCTCAGTTGAACTCAGGGGATTAAAATGCAAGTATTTTAGTGATCAGCGGTATAGGATGAGAAAACTTTTTTTTACACATCTGTAAAGTGTGTTCGTGTTTGGATGACAAGTCAACTAGTAAATGTGAATGAGTGCTTTTTAGACAGAAAATGGAGCAAAATCTGAGTTAATGTCCTCCTCACTTTAAAATATTAATAGCTGACCTCGTTGGTTTTTTAAGATCATTTGTGTGGGTTTTAGTAACTCTGCAAGTTGAGATAAGGCATACTAGGTTTATTTTAAAGGCATCCCTCCAAAATACAGCTTTTAATAACTCTAGCTTTAAATGGGACAGATAATGCTTAACACAGTCAATATTGCAGTGTGTAGTTTACAAATTAGATGACTATATTTATTACCAGTACATTTATCAACATGCATGGTTGTCTTCTTGCATTGTCCTAACCTAAAGATTTTATAATTGTCGTTGATAAAAAGAAACATTTCAATTGAAAAGCCTGATGAGACAGGTACTGTGCCAATTAAGGTGTCTGGAAAGTGAAATCTGAGTTTAGCCCTGTCAGCTAGATTTAGTTTTTCTGTGCTGATTATTTGTGTGAATAATCTCAGTATGAATGATATTGAATCACTTTATCTATGTTCTTTCCATTCTTTAGCCTAGTGTAAATTTTATGCTTTCTCTGTTATTATTATTTCTTTTGATGCCATTCATTTGTGTACTAGGGATAGGGAGGAAGTATGTTGACTCAAGAGAAAAGAACTATAGTACGTTATGTATGTTTCCTCTGCTCTGCTCCTCCAATTTCCTCCTTTCCGCTATAATATTTTTTATACCATCATTCACTTTCTTCTTTTGATTTTGACTTTTCTACATTTCCTGTTTGAAGGAAAAGCCATGTTTAACTTGTAAGAATATAAAAGAATTCCTTTCTCTGCTGCTGCCGTTGCAAACAGTGGGCAGCAGGAGGTGTGGTACAGCTGTGTGGTCAGCAGCCTTTCACTCGTTGAAGGAATTACATTGCTGTGGGCTGGCAGAGTACTTGTTCTGAGTAGCATTGATCTCAGATATCATGAAACAAATAATTGCAAACAGTAAAATCTATCCAGAAGTGTCAATGACAAGAAAACGGGGATTAAATGAGTGTTTTAGAGGGTTTAGGTGTGATTAAATGTATTAGTAGGCTCAAAGCACAATGTGAAGAGAAAAGAAATGTCAGTTTTTGCTGCTGATCTTCTGTATTAAGCCTTCTTTTGAGGCAAGATGTACAAATATTTTAAAGCCTTTTCTGATGGCACTAAGAAATGTGTTTGTGTCTAAGATGGACACATGCACCCATACAACACACACGTTTTTTGTAGGTGTCCACTTACGAAAATAGATGTCCAAGCTGCCTTTACGAAGTTTAATTTTGGTGCTGAAATGTGGTCATCTAGCAGCATTGTAATTTTCTTAGGGTTTCCATAATGTTGCCAGTGGGACTGACAGGTGCAATAACTGGGAAACTTATATCTTTCTGGTAGTGCGGTGAGTGGGATACCTTTGGCATGTCAGGTGCCCCTTGTGGGCAACCACAGTGGACAGCCAGTGCGCCTTGTGGCATCTTGGAGTTACTCCATTATTAAATGTTGGTGTTGTCTTCAGAATAAGCTGCATAAATGCCTCTACTGCGTTGCTTCTGTGTCTTTATTTCAGTGGTACCTTAGGCATAACTTGTTCAAGAATGCTTTCACTTGAATGACTTAAGCTGAGTCTTTGGAATAGAGCACAATCACCAGCTGAAGAACAGCAGGAATGCTGGTTGATGTATGGTTTTGTATACAGTGGAAGTCAGTAAAATTATAGGGCTAATATTTGCCTTGTTTTCGTTGCATGCATAAAAAAAAGGCTGTACCATTCACTTTTTTCCCTCTTCTTAGTAGGAATAAAACCAGCAGCCTAATACTGGTAAATCATGCAAATTCTAGTTCTGGAGATTGTCATGTGTCTGTGTTTTGAATATATGTTAGCTCAAAAACCTATACATTTTTTTTAATACAATTAGTTTTGCAGCTATTGTATAAAGGTTGTGTATCTTTAAGGGAGAAAAAAATACCTCTGTCATCCTATGCAGAAATGACATATGTATGTACATGAAGGTGATCTTGAAGCATATGGAAACTACAAATTTGAGTTCGTATTATCATCCACATAGGACAGGATAGAATAGTGTTGAAAATGGCAACTAAATAATCAAAATAATTTAATGTATTTATACTTAATGCTACCCCTACTGATCAAGACATTTGACTAACTGTTCTTGGTCTTTTGTAAATGTGATTTGGGAACTATAGTACAGACTTATGCTCAGCCCCATCACATGCTACATTGGAACATTAATTGCATTCATGCTGATTTTAAATGTTAGTTGCAAAAATACTTTGTTTTTTTCCTGTCTGGTTCTGTGCCACAAGTGCATTTTTGGTGAGACTGTAGAGAATAACCTCAATAATTAAAAATCATAAAAGACACTTTTTTGCTCTATGAAGAATGAAATAAATATAAAAAGTACTCAAAGGTTAGGTCTGGAGCTTTTTATATTATTTTTGTGGATCAGTATGACTTGGATTATTTGGGAAGAAACCAAGAAATTGTTGTCTGCAAAATACTTTTTAACATATTTTTATTTCCTATATTCAAGGTATTGTATATCCTTTCTTCTGTTGTAACCTAAGCAACTTCCTTGAAGATTTCCACTCTTTTACCCTATATACTAGTAAATCCAGAGCTTTTAGCTAATTTCAGCAGCTCAGGTTTTTTTCAGACAGATTAAATGGGAGCTCTGAGCTCTTCTTGTTATCTTGGTTGCAAATAATATTTATTTTCTGGTTTCTTTCTCTCAGAATACCTAGAACAGAGAAGTTGTGGATCCCCAGTCCCTGGAAGTGTTCAAGGCCAATGTGATGGGGCTTTGAAAAACCTGGTCTAATGAAATATGTCCCTGCCCTTGGTGGAGGGCTGGAACTAGATATTCTGTAAGGCCCTTCCAACCCAGACCATTCTATGATACAATTTTAGCAGCAGCAGAATAGGATGGCTGGTAAACCCTTCACTCTTATCTTCTTAACAGAGAGCCTCTGGTAGGTATGTCAGTGAACAAATTTTCAGGCTTCTGTTTGCACCAAAAAACTGAATTCTGGGGCTTATTGAAAAATGTTACATTTGCTGTCCCTGTAGAATCAAACAACTCCCAATGAAGTGGGGGAAAAAGTGCTGGAGATATTTTTTCTCAGCAGTTTGTTTTTGGTTGGTTTCTGTTTGTTTGCTTTTTTGGTTTTGTTTTGTTTTTTCAGGGATCAATCTAGGCTTCTTTTCAGCAAACACTGGGAGATCATGTGTGCAGTTATGAGAACAAGAAGCATAAAAGAGAGTGAAGACTGTGATTAGTATAAATTTTACTGTAAAAGCTTTTTGGTAGAGAATCATTATGAATATGAGGTTGAATAAATGAGAAAAACCATGCTGGAAGAATGAGATAATGTCAGAAAAAGTTGGTCTGTGATACTATTGTTAATTCAAGTTAAAATATTCTTTCTAATTCCCCTTAAAGTAACAATAGAAGTCAGTTTAAAATCCAGCAGGTTACTTAATGCAATTCCAAGATCATATTTGAATTTTAATTTGGGTTTCTAGTATAATTTACATTCCGGTAATTTGGATTTTGGTTCTACTTCAAGTTAAATTAAATTTTTTTTTTCTTTTTTTGTAGGGAGGCAGGGACACTTCTAATTAGTCTATTTGTTTAACAGGCATTCAGAGCTCTGGAATATGATTTAGTCAGAGACAGAAGGTGAATTGCTTTGTCAAATCAGTTACTGATGTTCATTATATCACATCTGTTTTTGTAAGGACTGCTGCCAGCAACGTAATTGTGTGTGTGTGAACATTTCACCTCTGGATCCACAAAATGATTACTGTGAAAAAAAATTGTTGATATTTGATACTAAAATTAACAAAAAAGTGGACTCAGATATATAGCAGTTCCCCTATCTCAATCTCCACAATCTTTCAGCTTCTCTAGGAAGTCATCCGTGCTCAGTCATCTTGGTCTGGCTGGGTTGGCCTGGAAGGTGGTGCAGCTCAATAGAAGACAGAATCACTGCCTCCTGACTCTCATGCCGAGTGGAACAGACAGGGTCATGTCTACATTACTTAAGGCTGGTGTCCTGTAGAAGGAATGGACTGTCCTCACTCCATGGGATTTTCTCTTCAATGTTCTCGGGAACCAGTACAATGCTTTTGTAATGCCAAGATACTATGAGTTCCCCTGCCCTGGAATTCAAGCAGTCTCAAAAACAGGAGGGCTTTTGGACAGGATGACATGTTTTGTTCTGTGAACTGTAGAGTGGGTGTATGATGGGATGGGTTCACCTTGCTGGGATGCTTCTTAGGAGGCAGGAAGATGAGTCTGGAGTGTATGAGGAAGGAGCCAAACTTGTACTACAGTGTTGTCTGGAGTGCCCTTTGAAAGCAGTATATAGAATTCACCATCTCTTGAAGTGCAGGTGAAATACTGATGCCTGCTGAATAGAGCCACAGAAGGAAGAGAGGTGATAGTTCAACAGTATTGACAGTCAGGGCCAAGTGCTTGAGGCTTATCCCCATCTCTTTTACTGGGCAAAGCTGAAGTACTTTATAACAATCATAGTGATAGCAAGTAATTCGAAATCTGGAGTAGTGCTTGTAAAAAAAAAAAAAATTAATCAATATTAAAGGATAAACATGAGAAGGACTTAGGTGTGACACAGGTTCCAAATCCATTTTGAAATAGACCAGTGATTTGACAATTGCTTCCAAGCCATGTGGCATTTCAGTGCTGGCTTTTTAAAGACTGTTTGTCATGACAATCCTTAGTCTGTTTTGGGATTTTTCAGACCCTGGATTTGATCTCTTGGAAGTCTAAATAGATAGGCAGAAATTTACCACAGATCTGGCATTTGCTCTTCCTGGCAGTTAATGTCCTCATCCAGCCAGCATTTGTTTATCTCAAGGTACTGAAAATACAGATTTGTGCAGCTGAGACCGCAAATAAAATTTTGAATTCACTTCTGGATAGGTAAACTTACACCTCAGAATAATTATGTTTTTCTTCCCAAACTGTCTTTCCTAGACTCATCTAGATAATTTTCAGTTCTAAAATCTTTCATATACTATAGCTGTTTACTTCAGTATATTTTTATTACAGGCTAAGGTATTTCACTTCTAGCTGTCTTGTGATCTTATCTCAAAGTGGATCACAGTGTAGAGCCATCAGAATTTGGTACTGAAAGAGCCAGTATGTTTGCCTTTTTGGAGTAGAAGGTATTTTCTCCCTCTATTTCAAAATTGGTTATTGATAAAACAGTTCTTGTGGAAGATGGAAAATTTTTTAGATGTGAAAACTCAGAAGATAATTGTGTGAGTTTTTTAATATTGCTTGTACTGAAATAGAAGGACCTGTTTCTCCTTCTGGTTTATGTGTCTTCTGAAACATTATCTGTAAGCTGCTCCTTGTTCTGTAGATCTCTAAAAATTAAACAACTGGAATACCACTCCGTGGGTTTTGAGCAGCAATTCAATTTTTAGTCAGTTGGGTTCTTTGTATGTTGTATTTGGTTACTTCTTCCTGGCCAGTGAAAGCAGCTGTGTTTATTTAATGAGCTGGAACAAAAGTAGGTCAACAAAATGTATTTCATATGTACATGACTAGCAGTTTTAAAATTATAGAACAAGATTCACTTACAATTGGGAATGAGATCCATGTTCAAAAGATGCTGCTTAAATAATATTTTTCATAAAATCAAGGGAATAAAATAAGACTGAAGAGTCATCTGAAGCCATATACAAATATTCATTATTATTTTAGGGTTTTGCTAAAAGTGGGTCTTCCTGAAGTTATACTCGAGTCCATAAAGCCTAGATAAAGTTTCAAATTAGCTTTTGTAGCAATGATACCTATATCTTCTGCTTTACAAGTATATCTATAGATCTGTATTTCTGCTTTACAAGTGCAAAGGTTCGAAAGCTAAGCAGTGCCTAACAATTATTTAAAATACTAAGAAGAGTTTAGGTAATAGACCTAATTTTTACATTATTTCATTTTAATATTAGACAAGTATTATTCATGTCTGTGCCTGTGTACAGGGAGCTGCATGTGAGCAGTTACCCTGTATATTATTTGTTAATAACTAAAATGTAGAAGTTGACAGGTCATGCAGATAAAAATAAGTTTCTCACTATGTTTCCGTGAAATCTGGTCATATCTATCAGTGAAATAACATATTTGAGAACAAAATTCGGATTGGACTGTTAGATTTTGTATTAATATAATTTAAATTCTCATATTTATTCTTTTATGATATATTTGTTCTTTACATAGGAAAGCGTTGTTTAGATGCAGAATTAAAAAAGAAAAAGATTTTGAATACCACATGATAACAAGGAAGGTGAATAATGCTTTTTATGCTTGATTATGCTCCAGTTGTAAAGTTATAAAAGTACTGAATTTTCCCTTGAGGATTTCAGCATGCCCAAAATTAAAATAAAATACTCCTTCATAGAAGTGTCTCCCAGCCTATTAGGGAAGTAGGGAGTCGGTGTCGTGGATTCATGGGAATGTTTGACATTAGAGAAAGACACGGTTAGGGAGATTAGACTGGAAGTTAGGACTACTCCATCTGGAAGTTAATAAAATCATGTTCATTATGCACCTGTCAGGAATGGGCTTTCCACTGGTGTCTTTGTAAAGTTTGGAGTTTGGAAGTAGTTAGCTTTTTCTAGTCCAAGATTTACAGAAGCACAGGAGTGCCAGCCATGAGCTGCTCCAGCAGTTCAGTATTCGACAGGATCATAGAATGACAGAATAGTTTGTGTTGGAAGGGACCTCTAAAGGTCATCTAGTCTGCAGTGAGCCAGGGGCATCTTCAACTAGATTAGGTTGCCCAGAGCCCCATCTAACCAGATCTTGAGTGTTTCCAGGACTGAGACATCTACCAGCTGTATAATGATGTACGATGCATATTCAACATATTTTACCAACATTAGTTAGCAATATTCACAGCTGGTACAAGATTACATTGTCAGGGAAATTACATTATGTGACTTTAATTAACTGTAGTAAGTGTACTCTTCCCACAGAATTTTAATTAGTATCCCCTTCTGTTGAACAAGACCAAATGTTTTAAAGCTTTGGGTGTTTCTTCTCTGTGTCAATACCCAATTAAAAAAAAAAGAAAAAAAAGGTAGCTGTTTTCTAGGTGTCTTTGTTTTGCATACTTCTGTTTTATATTAATCAGTGTAACTGCCTTTTCCTTAGGTGTTGATCTCCAGGTTTGTACTTCTGAAAATCCAACATGCTGTACCAGAAAGATGGAAGAAAGGTATCACACTGCAGCAAAGCAAGATATACAGCAAGTGCTTCAAACATCAAGTGCTGCACTAAAATTTTTAATATCTCGTAATGCAGCTGCTTTTCAAGGTAAAGCTTTCTGCTTTTTGTTTCCAAACTTGTTCATACTTTTCTTGATTTTCATCTTTGATTATTTATGATGTAATAAAAGTTATCTATTAATTTTGAGGTTCTCCCTTTGCTTTTATGCTTTCAAATAAGGAGTACTATATCATGCAGGTGATTAGAAACTGCATTGCTTTTGGAATTTGTGGCTCTAAAAAATTATATTTGAGAAAATGTAAGACATCATTCTAGTAAGATACTTTGATTTTAATTGTAAACTTCACGTTTCTCTTTAACTTCTTTAACTTGGGCCATACTAAAATGCAAAATTAATGTCTGGAGTGCTACAAGAAAGAGATTTTTGTTATATCACTGTTTTCACCCGCCATAGTCTTTGTCTTTTTGTAGTAGATATTCTTGGGTAGTTAATTTTTGAGATTTTGAGGTTCTTTTTTCAGATCTAGTTTTTCAGACTTTTTAATTTCTAAATACAATTAAAAAAAAATTGCACATTGAGCGATAGTTGTTTTAATAAACAACAGGAGGTTACCTGATAAATAAGTTATTTGGACTGGTGGTAGGGTTTCCTTTTTGCTATTACTTTTCATATACTATTAATTTCTTTTTGATTTAATTAGGCGTAAGTTAATGCAGAAATTGGTTAAGGAGCTGAGAAGATGTGAAAATAGTAGAGAGATGAGGTTGTATGTGATAGAAGGAGATACAGAGTTTACATGTGTTGAGGACAAAGCCCTGAAGTCTTGTCATTTGTCCACTTCATTGGAAAGGATAACATGGTAACTTCATACAGGCTTGAGGAGTTGTCCTTCTAGCAATTCTTTTGTTTTTGACCTGTGATGCTGAGATAATTAGCAGAATGGGGTCCTAAACTTCAAAGTTGACTTTTGAGTCCTAAAGCTTCCTCTTTTTTAAAAAAATTTAGGCTGTCTAATGCTAAAAACAACCTGGAGTTGCTTGTTGCTCACCACCTTTTGGTAGTTTTGCCATTTAGCCTGCCTAATGCAGCTGTCAAGAGGTGTTACAATCAGGAATCATTGATAAAATATACAGAGAAATCTTTCCACCTCTTTTCTGCATTTGTTCTTCCTTTCAAATTCTGTGTATTATCTTTTTCTTGGTACCATAAGAGTTAAGCTAGAGGTTGTAACATATGTTAAATTTGGTCTGCTGTCTCTGGTCCATCATTTACATTTAAACAAAATATTTTTCAAAGCATATACTTAAAAGTGAAATCTATTTTATATATCTTAAACACTTCATGTATTTTCGAAGTACATGCTTTACTCTTTAGTAGTTTTGTCTGTATTTTCCTTTTATGTAAAGAAGTATAACAGAGAGAATGTTGCATGGACTATTGGATTTAAAATCTTATTTAACTTTGAAGTAATTATTTGTGGAAAAACATTTGTGGAAAAAATTGAATATACCACTGTTTTTTCAAGAAGTGCAACCATTGCTAACTAAAATTAAAGCTAAATGATTTCAGATTCAGAAACAATAAGATACTGCTGATGTTTTTTCAGCTTAGCGTTCTAGGTACATAGTAAGACATTCTATCTGATCTGAATTTGGTTTTGACCCTGCTTTGAGCAGGACTTTGGGTTGGAGACTTCTTTAAGGTCCTTTCCAATCTGAATTATAATACGACAGGGTGCCTATCTCACCACCAAATACTTAGGCACTCCTGGGCAGCTAGGAGTGGTGATTATCTCTTCTGCTACTTTGGCAACTGGATGGATATCCCAGGAGTCATGCAGAAAGTGCAAAGGGGTTTGTTGGGGTGTGTAGAGAGGGGAGCAGATGTCATGGGTTTTGTCACTGCTGTCACCTGCCTCTTCTCGAAATATGTTGAGGTTGGCCTTAAAGGGGTGGACCGGATCCCAACAGAACAAATATCTAGTGTTTTAGCTCAGTTTCTTACATATTCAGTAGAGAGAAGAAGCAATTAAAATAAGTGATCTGTATCTGACTCCGGAGGTCTTCAGAGGTGTGTTTTCATTCAGCATTAAATACCGTCTAGAGACCCTGAGTCTTCAGGGTGTCTAACTACCAGGGACTTCATGGTGACTGTGTTGGTGAAATGAGGCAGCTGTCTGCCCGTCTGTCTATTGACTTGTTACGTGTGTGCATGTGTCTTTACATGAGAGTAAATTCATCTATATATTTTGACATATCTTTGTCACCTTCTAATGTTAGTGAAAATTCTGTGGTCTGTATTGTGATAAGTGCTGCCTCGTGACAGTAACTACTGGCAATTTTCAAATGTTGCAAAAATTTCATGCCTCTTAGGACATGTCAAGCTACATGGTGCAAAGTGCTCCACTTGCGTATTGGGTCCTACTGAGTATTGTTAGCTTTTTCCTTATGTTTCAGAGTGTTTCAGAATGTGCATTTTCTTTTTAATTGTGAATCTATTTCTTTTTATTAGCTTTGGGGAATGGTAAGGGAACTGAAAGATGGGTGACAGTGAAGTTAAATAAGATATTAATCTGGTAAGTGGGAGATACATTATGGAGAGCAGTAAATAATTTTTCCCTTGGGAAAGGTGACTAGAGAACTTAAGTATGATAATTTTGTTTCAAGACAATCATTTTGATTGGATAACATTGCACATTTCTGATTTTTAGTATTTTTTATGTTAATATTTGAGGAAGAGATTGTTGCCGCTGTACAGGGATTGCTATAACATCTCCATTCTAGTAACCATAAACCCAAATCCTTTTTAAACCTAACATTTGCATGCTGTAGACATCTCTGTGTGTACACACCCATTTTGTAGAGTACTTTTTAATTAATCAAAGTTCACACTTGCCTTTGTCTATACCTGTACCTGTAATCAAAAAATTAACAAGTGCCACCAGGGTTACCGTGTAGTCACATTGCAGTGCTGCTTTTTGTGTAGAGAAAAAAAGAAATCCCTACAATTTCTAAAATTTGGAGAGGAATTGAATAGGCATCTAAGAATCTGGTGATCTGCAGTAATATGGAGTTCTGTGCAACAATAGCAGATCTTGTTTCCCTTCACTGTTTTTCCATAAGAGAGCTCATAACCCTTCAAAAAGTGGCCATGTATGACATGGAACAAGATAACAGCTTCTCTGGTTGAGAGGGAAATTCAGAGATAAGAATTTAGTTGTGGAGTCTAAAGCAAATGGACTTTTCTTTGTGCTACTATATTTGGCAACTCTAGTACTGTAGCATAGTTTTTATAAATCTAGAAGCACCAATCATTTCTGAATGGGGCTGCCTGTCAGTTGAAACAGAGGACTTGGCAAGTGTGTGTCTGTATGCAATAGGTAATAAATTACACTCTTCAGTAGAGCATTACCTGACACTTCCTACTGTGTAGGAAAAATGTAATGCCTTTGCCATGTGAGTTCTGAAGTACATTGAATCAGGCTTTCTTGGTGCAGTTTCATGTTTTTTCTATGAAATTATTGTTACACAGTAGATCAATTCCCACTTTATCCTAGAGCAGAATTAAATGATGTCAAATTGTTGCATCATATTGTTTGAGATCACAGTACAATTATTACATATAAATGGGAAAAAGTTCTAGTCAGTAGCTAGAGTAAATTGTGTGAACTAGAAAATGAGTTGAAATCTTCTGAGCTGCTTTATCTGGTAAGCCATAAGAAATAATGGAATTTCTGTTCATCTTTGTGAAACTAAATGTGCCCTGACACTAATTCAATTGCTTTTCACTTGTGAAGTTTTTTGAAGAATGATTGAAGATCAGAAGACTTCTAGCTAGAGCTGCTATAGCTCTCATAGTTTTGAATGATTTGTTGCCCTTGAGATAATTTGCAATACGAACTGCTTTGATGTTCTTACATTTTCTTCTTTCACATCTCCATAATCCTTTATATTTTAAGTGTGATATAAATAAGCCTAAATCTAAATACTGGTGAATCCCACTTCTTTTAATTTAATGAAGCTTAAGGATTCTGTTAAAAGACAAAAATGTGGACAGGTTGAGAGACTCCATTTGTCACTGTTACATTGAGGGAGGAGGATCTCGAAAATATCTGTGTTTCACCAGAGTTATGTTCCTCTTTCTCAATTGCTCTGCAGCCCTTTCCCACAGCTATGATCATGCTCCGCTCTGGACTGAAGAAGTAGGGAATTTCAATAATACAGAAGAATTATACCCACTGATTGGTCTAAGGAACAAAGCTGTTAACTTCATTAACTTCAGCAATCATCTATTCATATGGTGTTTTGATTACTTTTTAATAAAAAAGTAGGATAAAAATTATGCTAATGTAACTTAGATTTGGACCCAGTGTGTCTGTATAAACATAAAACACAACATTAAAGGACCGCTGTAAGTGCAGAAATGTGGAGATATAGATTAATACCTAAAATTTCATTGTTAATCCTGAGTTTCATTTCTGTATTGCAAGCAAGTCTTTCATCATTCCAAAGGGGTTTGGTTCTACTCTATCTCATTCTTCTCTTTAGATACTTACTTGCCAATATGTGTGCTGTGCCTGTCGGCACTCCTGGGGTGTATGTATATATCTATATATGCACAGGGATTTAGAGGGCTTGTGTAACAGTTTTCACCACATCAATCTTTTCTTAAATTGTTCTTTTCAAGTGTGCACTTGTGCTCCTGGATTCTAGTCTCAGCCTGTTCATTTACCATTAATTATTTCTGTTAGTTACAATGAGTTACAATTAAGCTAATGTCAGTGCACTGTTCAGTCTCTCACTCATTGAGTACTAAGTTTTTTTTTCGTATTTTTGTTAGTACCCAGCTAACTACAGTTTTGGTTTATATTTCTGTAACACAGTGATCAGTATAGACATATGCTAATTTAGATTTTTTTTATGCTTTATGTAGTTCTTATGAATTTGAAAAAAGAAGTGAAGTACAAATTTAAAGCATCATTCCCTTGGGAGCAGTGGCCATAGATAATTTGCATTTTCATGGATGCCTGCTTCCTGCTTATTCTGAGAACTTTGGGAAGCTAATAACTGACAAAATGCAGGAGTTTGAAAGATTGAACTCCAGCAGAGAAGATAGTATAAAATTGATGGTTTTGAATGAATGTTTAGTATTATTTCAAAGGTAGAATTGCCTGCAGCCTTTTAGATTTCCAAGATTTTGAAATATGCATGGACGTTTTCACTTCGTATTTTATTCTGTGTTAAGAAAAATAAAAAACCTAAAAAGTTAGCGAGTCTGTTTTTGAAAGACGAGCTCAAAATAGTCCTGACACGATGGAGACAAAGTGTGAAAAATTGTTGTTCAATAGGAACAAATGCAAAGTGCTCCATTTAGCTGGGTAGGAACAGTGGAAGGCATGATAGTATGGGGAATATCTTGCAATGGATTTGTTCTGTAGAAGTTCTGTGAATAATGATAGATCAAAAGATGACAAAAGTCAGCAGTTTCATACTGTTGTCAGGCAGGCAACTATTTTAAGATTCTTAGACAGAAAGCAGAGATCTGTGAGTTGAAACTTCTGTTTTGCATGGGTAAACTGGAGAACATTGTTCAGTTTTGAGTAGTGTGCTTGAAAGACATGGGCCAGTTGGAAAGAAGAGAGAAAAAATATGCTCTGAAACCTACACAGAAAAAACTGCACATAAGAAAATGCTTATCTGTACTCCTTTATAGTAGGTAAAGCACCAATGGTGTTGTACTGCAGCAAAGAAAATACAGGCTCAATATAAGCAAATATTTTCCATTGACAACATTAAAATGCTTTTGGTTAAAAAATTTGTGAATTCTGTGTCTTAGAAACAAGCTGGACAAGAAAACAGTTGCCAAGAATTATATTGTAAATAAGATTGATTCTGCTTGCAGGCCAGGGATTAGACTGGACTGCTCAACAGACTTTTCTTGGCTTTAGGACAGGTTTAAAATGTGATTTACCAAGAAAAGCTAAATGATTTGAATGTTTTAACTAGTTTTAAGATTAATCTGTGGGTATTATGCTCTAGCAAAAAGGGTTTTTTCATTAATCTCTCTCCAAGAAGATTACACAGTTCTTTACTATAACGTAATGAGATGGATTGCTTCAGTCATAAAGACTCTTGCAGAATGGGTTTAAATTTAGAATATTATATATCAGTATTAAAAGAACACGAATTTGTTCATAACTTGATATATGTGGGTTTTTTCATTATTAGTTCTACAGTGGAACTGTTCTTTGTAGAACTAGTAGATCTATACACTGTCATTTCAACAGATACTTATGCTATTATGAACTACATATTCTACATGAGAAATTTAAAGAATATTGCAATTTTTAAAATACAGACAGTCTTATTAACCTTTCTTAGTTTTCAAATCGTGTCTCGGTGAACCTGACATGCTGCTTAGAAGTGGAATTATGTACTGCATTTCAAAGCAGAGTTTTACTGCATTACTGCATTTACCTTTGTGAGAGGTAAAACCAATTTGGTTTCCCAACAGATGTAAACCTAATGTTATCTGCTCTTACATGGAATTTTTAAAGATAGGTGTGTTTACATCTAGAGTGAATAAATCTGACTGTATTTTAAGTGACTTTTTAAATTAGAAAACCATTGTGTCAAAACAGCAAAATGGAAAAGTGAGAGAGGGTAGGATTGCATCAAATTGGAATTAATCAAACATTAAAATACATTGTTATAAAATTTAGAAAACCAAGCACTGACTTTTCCTGTAAAAAAGTTATACCTGTACTTGAAGTAGATGAAGTATAGTAAAGAGAGAATTAAGTCAGGTAATATGTGAAAAAGGTCTAAACTGTACACATAAACCTGGGAGAAGAATTTTGCTCCTGTGGGGACAAAAACCAAAGGTTATCACTGAAGACCTCAGGACTTGCCAAATGTCACTGAAAATCTATGGTTAGACAACTGTGCTGAGCCCAGGGTCACAATTGACTGTAATGACAGCTTGGACACTTAGCTAAATTTCACGCATTTAGATACCTACACTGAGGTTGTCTGAAGCTGTGCCCCAGTGAGTCTAATCTATACACCAAAGTAAGAGCCTGCAGAAGTTTCCTACTTTGAAACCTTACAGCCCCCCCATTTGACAGTGCAGGCATATGAGTAAAGTTTGGGAACAAAAGCTGGTTATTGAGCAGTAAGCTCACACTTGAGTTTCCAGCCTATCAGCTGCTTGGAGGTGATTGCTTTTATCCTTATGTAGATGAAAGCTGGTTTACTGCTTGGAGCTTCCCTCCTGCTGGAGAAGTAGAAGTGTGCAAGAAGGTTCTATAAACATATTGTCAAATCCATTGTTCACTTTTGCTTATCATGTGGCAATTTGCTTACATGCAAAATAAGAAGTGAGTATCTACTTTTCTTTGTGTTCTTCTTGAATTAAGCAGAAAGGTACCTGTGTCATGTAACGGAGTAGGTGACAGTGATTTTAACAGTGGTAATGAAACAAACTTACTAATATAAAACACCTAATGAGCAACTGTAAGTAGCTGTACTTTGATTCTTAAAAGAGCTATTGATACAAGTAATATCCATTTTTAATAAAGCTACAAATTTTATCTTGCATTAAGGGCTTGAACATAGATCTGTGCAGATTAGAGGAGTGCTGTGATAGAAATCTGCTGCCCCTTGAGTTCTGGAAGAGAGCATTTTGTATTCACTATTTCAGTGCACTTGAAATGCATATGCATTGCAGGTCACAATACAGCATGCTGCAGATCTGCTGTAGATCAGCTGCATAGCCATTCAGTACTTGTACAGTAGCCGTTTATCTAGGGATTTTCGATAGTGTCTAAAAATACAGCAGAATTTACTGAGGAGAGTTGGCTGTTTTCTGGGTTATTTATTTTGCAGTGTGTAACTCTTCCCTGTTCCAGCTGTCTTTGTCTGTATACCTACTTAATATCCACTGTGATAGAAGCAAATTGAAAAATCAGCCCTGTAGTTTCATGGTTAGGGTACTCATGTGCCACAAAGCAAGGTACTGCTCCAGTGAGTATTTTTAGTTATTTGTATAATTTATAAATGTAATCTGCACTCACAGGCCTGAATCACTTTAGAACAAGTGTTTTTCAAGATATGTAGGAGCTCTGGGCTGGATATACTTCCAGTGTCCAGATCTCATCTATTTTATTGCCTTTTTCAGTGAATCCTTTGAGGTCACCAGACTTTTAAGAAAGGAATTATTTGCTGATTGGGAGACAATTACCTAACTTCTCTTAAGAACAGAGAGATATGTATCTAAATTCCAGTGGACATTTCCCTCCACTGCTACCACTGTGATAGCCATGGGCAGGCTGCTTGTGGAAATAAACCTGTGCAAAGTGTAGCCACGGTGTTCTGCAGGGCCAGGCTTGCTGAGAAGATTTCTTTCAAACCAAGTTGATGTGTTATTTTTTAAACTGAAGTATACCAATCTTTATTCCATACTTATGTAAAACACATTATGGATATATAAATGTATTTATTTATTGTTAGGCTTTTGAAAATAATTAAATATTTGAAGTATTCCTTGTTCTTTAATGTTATGCCTATGAGATCGTTTGAGTTTTGTAAGATGGGATAATGTAGTTATAATTTACAAGGTTTGTAGATGTACAAAGAGTAGCAATTTGAAACTATAAAATGACTTTCCTTTGTGTTTCCATTATGTCATAACAGTTTCAAACTAAAATAGTTCACAAGCTGATTTTGTTTTCCCTAACACAATTTTAATGTTGTGTTATTTTAAACAAATTGCTGGTAATGTAAAGTGCCTGATGGTCACCAATGAGTTTTTTTACTCCGGATCTCTTACTTAAAAATTGCAAGCCAGAATCCTATAAGCCAAGTAAGACCTAGTTCGACCATATTAAAATTCTGTGTACATTTTAATTTTATTTCGGCTATGTGAGACCATGTTATACTGAAGCTATTACCTGGCTCAGTGATCTCACAGACAATTTCCCTTTCTCATTCTGATTTTATTGTAAATGATTGTCAGCATAGTACAGGAAACTGCAAATTCAATTTGATCAGTCCCATGAGAGACTTGATTCTTCATGACTTACTCTTGTTTTTTTGAAAATAAATTGAAATAGCCATCTAATTTAAAGGTTTCCTTCAGAGCAGAGGATTCAAATCTGTAATTTGTTTTATGCAAGGTCTTCTTCTTTATGGTGTTATTACGTAGAAGTTAATATTTAAGGAAATTTCATAGTGATTACTCCTATGGGAAAGATTTAGTTTTTCATTTAATATTTCCATTTTATATTTAATGGTTTATTAAGTTGGCTTTTTTTTTCCTTTCTTTTACACCTGGGGATCATAAACCTGCTGTTTTCTTTTAAAGACAATGTTTTTTGAGTACTTATTTTCGAGTACTTAATTTAAGACTTAAAGATAGCTCTTCCTCCACTCATGGCACTTAGTCCTTACTGTGAGGCAGATTAATGACCTCTTCAGTTCAAAGAACTTTGATTTTCCTTCCTCTTTCAGTGCTGTTACTGTGGTACAAACTAGCCCAGAACATGGAAGACTAAATAGTGAGAATTTAGAAGGGCACCATGAAGAGAAGAGAATGTAACTGCCTAAGAACAAAACAGTTTAATGACATAGTTCAGTGAGACCCTCCCAGTGGAGGTGTTAACAGTAGGTTATTGGGATGAGATTCAGGGCTTAATTCAGCTGCACAACAGGCATCTGTCTAGTGCTGTTTTAGCTGTCTTAGGGTGTCCTTTCTGTCCTCCAGGCCTAGTACTACAGCAAGGTGCTGATCCCACAGAGGATCCTGCAAAACCTTGAGAAAAGCGAATCGTCGTATTCTGGGCAAAAGATTCAAGTTCACTCTTTCAGAATGTAGAAGTCAACAATGCAGTGTCTACATGTGAGATAGGGACATTTAGTCCCATCATGTTCAAAGGAAATGAGATCAAATATGTCTGTTTCAAATGGAGTCAAGTAACTCCAATGATTGCTCCTTTTTGCTTACGTGAACTGTATATAAGGTATATGTATATTCTGAAAATAAAGGGCTAAGTTATATTGAATCTCTAGACAATGTCACTGCTACAGAAGAGTCACTGGAGCCTTGGGAAAGAAGATTAAAAAAATTGCACTGAAAATGCTGCTTTTCAGGAACATCCCAGTTTTTGACTTAGGATGCAGAACAGACAAGGTTACAGGGTGAAAAAACCCTCATGATCATAGGTTTGTTCTTGCTTCTAACTACAGATTTTCTTCACTAGCTGAAATAGTTCTTTGATACTCAGCTTCCCTCCCTGCAGTTGCTATGGTTCCTAACACAACTGAACAGAAACATACTGTCAAAAAGATTTGGTAAGATGCACAAAGGTGCAAGCTTTTTGCATATTTTCTTAAAACTCAACACCTCTTATAAAACCAATCAAGAGCACTTATACTAATGACAAAAATAATTAAAAATATCCATGTCAATTGGCGATCTTAAGAAAATATCTGAGCATTAGCATATGTCTGTGCACTCATCACAGGCGTGGATTAAAGAAACCAAATAAAAAAAATCTGAGATGAATAAATCCTAAAAAGCCAGTCTTTAGAGAAATAATAAGTATAAAATTAGGACATTAAGCAGAAAGAAGAGAAAAGGGGAAAATAGGTGTGTCTTTTTAATTTCATATCTTTAGAACTTTACAGTTTCAGTTCCCTCACCTGTCCAGTGTGTAACTAAACCCCGCAGTCCTTTCTTGAGAAGAGCACAACCTAAAATGATGGTAAGTATCAGAAAGGAAGGTGAAAAATCAAAGTTAGTATTAGAATTAATCAACTGCTTTTTGCAGAGAATCCAGAAAGGCTCTTTTCTGCTTCTCAAATGAGGACACTACTCTACTCATGTAACCTTAAGAAAAAGAGTTTGGGTTTTATTTCGGAGACTATGACTCCTCTGCATTATCTAGCTTTAAATTTCAGTGAAACACAGTACAGCTAGAAGCTGCAGCTGTAGTAGAAGGAGCAGTGCCCTAACTTGGCTCATTTACATGGAAGTAACTTCCATGTCACTGAAAAAAGTCCAGCCTTGGCATCTTGTCACTGTTCATGCTGAGAATTCAGAACAAGTGATAGTTTTTAACTTATCACACCTGAAAATGTAAAACCTGATACAGTGTGAGAACAGCATTGCAGCATTTTCCTGAAAACTTAAAAATGAAAATTCTTAAGACCAGGAAAGCTCTATTTAATGTTCTAGGAAAATGAAGCAAGAAAAATATTCTGAAGAGAGCCTGTTGAGTTTAATTCAAAGTTTAGGTTGTTTCTCAAAAAAAACCTTCTAACTTACTTCTGTTCCCATAATAATATAGGAAAAGGTGGTATTGGTTACTCTTGACTTAAAGCTTTAGAGCATGGACAGATTCTGGGGAAAAATGTGCTAGTTTGTTCTACAGCTCTATTTTCCTATTTTTGTTTTTTCCTTTACTATTTAACCTTCAGAAGTTGACACTACCTATTTAATATGGAGATGCAGTGTTAGTAGCATTCTTTTGCTGTCCCTTGGGTCCACATTGACAGAGTAAATACTTAGCATATGAACCTGGTGAGCTATGAAGTAAATCTACAGTGGTCAATGCATCTTCTAGGCAGGGTGATCTCTGGCCATGAGGAGGTGCTCAGCTGGTTGAGAGGCATTTCCAATATCTAGGCATAAGCAGTATCTAGGTCAGTGCTTCCCCATTTGGTTAATATACATGGGCCAGATGGACCTGGGTAGGACATAAGCCGTACATTTTAATAGTCAAGGTGATTAGCCACTGGACAGGCTGCTTGGGGATGATAGAATATCAACACCATCTCAAGTTCATCACTGCAGTCAAATTCCAGCCACTGCCCTGTTGTGTAAAGAATTATTTTGCAGGCCCAAGGTGGGTTACAACAGTCAGATCTATGATCCTGTTCCTGTCTTAAAAATGGTGAGTGTGAATGTAGGAAAGCACTCATCATTGTACAGTCTGGCACTGGAATGATGCTTTGAAAGATGTATAATGTCACTTTAATCAGAAAACTGAATGCAGTCTACTCCACACAGTTCCCCTATGTTTCTTCCACATGCAGAATTTTAAGGAAGACCACTAAGCTATTCAGTCTCTCTAAGGAGCTTTGCAGTTAAGTGGGATTTAGCATTGTATGTGTATCACAAAATTATTTTTTTATTTTCTTATTTAGACAGAAGTCTAAGTATCACACCAGGTGTTTATGGTTGATTTGGATACTCTTTGCATGCTTTAAAAATTTTTAAGCACCTTAGAATCTATGCGTTTTTGTATCCTAAATGAATACTTTCTGGATGGTTTGGGTTAGGAGTATCAAGTCACGTTACTTATTTAGGTGCTGAAGTCACTTATTTCTTTCAACATCACAGACTGTCAGTTGTACACCGCTGACAGTGTTGCTCTGCGCAGTCAGTTTTTGCATAGTTATTCATTAAGGCTTTTTTAAAAAACAGATAATGGCCAAAATGTCTT
Source organism: Irena cyanogastra (assembly GCA_013397155.1). NCBI lineage: Eukaryota > Metazoa > Chordata > Aves > Passeriformes > Irenidae > Irena > Irena cyanogastra. The sequence goes on from VWZV01004346.1 coordinate 64,141, forward strand.
CCTTTTATTTCGCACTCTTCTCCATGATTTAACTGAATTTGTCTCAGGCTTTTTAGAAAGTAGTAAAACCTGAGATCCATTGATGGGACTTCAAACTATCAAATTTTACAACACAACAGGACTTTAAAGATTTTGTCAGAGCTTTTACTACTTGATCACAGATGGTGAAAGGTTGTATGTGTCAACAACTATATTTTTTACTAAACTGAGATACTTTGAGCATCTTGATATCTTATAACACTGCTATTTTACCATGAAGAAACAATTTCTGCCTGTTCCTGCCCTGAGTCATCTTCGCTTTATCAAATGAAATCTATAGCACTGTGAAGGGAAAGAATGACATTGGAAGCAAGCTCCCATGATTTATTATTAATTGCTAAATGAGTCTTTACATTACATAAATAATATTTTGCCTCTATTCTTTAGCAGGCTAAAGCTTAACATGTCTTATTAAGTGAAACCAGGTTATTTTTACTATGATTCTCTAGTGAATATTATTTTGAGCTGTTGTTTGGGTTTGCTTTCAACTATTTTTTTGATTCATGACTCTGTTGCCGTAGTAAGTATATAGGATTGAGAGCATTCTTACCTGAAGGAAGTAAACAAATGGTAGGGGAAAAAATAGGATTTGTATAAATCATCATTAAAATTCTGATTTTTAATGGATTTTATAAAATATAAAATAAGTTAAGCAGAAGTTTGTAGATGGAGATAATTTATGATCTGTATTGAGTGGAAAAAGTTTCAGCTTTCAAATGTTTTTTGAACTCATAGAAAGTTATTATCTATGTCTACAAATCCTAGTCTTATCTGTGTAGTGAGCTCACCAGAGTTACAAGAACAGTATACTAGTACATAGACTATTTTAGATGTATGAAAATTCATCTAAAGAGAAAGTTATTGTACTCTATGCTGTCTCAAATAAGTTCTACTTGAGGAGTTTTTCTTTGAAAGAGTTTTTTCTGTTGTCCGCTCCCAGATTTATTCCAACACCAGTATCTAGTTGCCCTTTGAACATCAAGGCATGTTCTAATCTATGTGTTGTTACTACCCTAGTAAAGTTATGCCTTGGAGGACCTCTGAGAAATGCATTAAGTGATAGCATTTTTACACATCATTTATATTTTCCTCTTTTCGCTTCGATGAGTTTTCAAAAATCAGACGTAGCAACTGCTTCCAAGTATTTACTTTGTGAGAGCACAATAGCCAGAATCTTTCCTAACGCTTTAATTGTGCTATTTTTCTGCAAAACTTTGTGTTTGTTTCTCTCTATTCATGGACGGAAAAGGCATCTACCTAGAAATGTACAGTAGGGGGGACTTGGACTCTGTTCTCTTTTATATTTATGTATTTTATTTTAAACAGCCGGTGGATTCAAAACCTAGAATGCATCAAACGCTGACAAGACATACTTGTGCTGTGTTTAGCTGGGCCTAAACCCCTAGTTCTGTCTGCCTTTATCTCTGAGTTTTTGATTATAATGCTAGAGATAGAAATCTACCTGCTCTCCTTCCCATCCTGAGAATTTTACATCCCAGGGCAGAGGCCAGCTGGCTGACCTTTCACAGGACTAGTGAGAGGTACTTGCTTCCAGGTGGCTTGTTAGTCCCAAGGAGAAGCCCCATCTGTCTCTTTCCAGATTTAAAGAAAATAATTTGAGATTTGGAAAAATGTTTGGGTTGTTGTTTGGTATTTTAGATCAATATTTATGTATGTATACTCTAATATAGTTGCTTTTCCTCTGAGTGATGTGTACAAACAGTTAATTCACTTTTGTTGGGTTTTAATACATCTGAAAGAAAACTGTCAGCGCTTTATGTATTAGATATTTTAACAGCATGGACATCTGTATCTATTCTGTTGCTGCTTTTTTTTCTGTCTATGTACAGCACAGATATCATATTCTTCCTTGCCTGAGGAGGCCACAGATAACTGGCTTGGCTAAGGACAAAGCTGGGGCCTAAAATACAGTGAGCTAAAAAGTGATTGGAAGACTTGTGAAGCTGGAGGGAGAAATATGTTTTTCAGGGAAGAATTTTAAACTTTAGTCCCAAATACTGTGCTGGAAAACTCTAGCATATCTAATGTCAGGAGAATGCTGCAGTATGTGTACAGACCTTTTTGTTTTAGTAATTTTCATTTGTGCCTATGGATAAGGCTTTTTTTTTTTTTCTTTAAAAGAGGTTGTGGTCTGTCTGTATGATCTTTAGACCAATTTCAGCAAATTAATCTATTGCAAAAATAACCCTCTTTATTTTGCCAAGGAAACAGAGGTGGTAGTCACTCTCATGTTAGAATCCCTGATAATGCCTTTGATAGATACACTAAATTCCTCAGCAGAATAAATGTGAAGAAACAAAAACATATTCAGTTACAGATAACACATTCACAGCTAGCTCATAGAGCAGGAAGGGTCCTGGTTCTTTTTTAATGTACTTTTCCTTCTTCATATCAAATTTTAACTTGCATGCATCATTCTCTTGTTCATCCATGTACATTTCCTGTCTGATTTATCTGATGTTCCTTCTTATGCTCATAACTTTACTTTCTTTATTTTTAGTTAGCACCTTCATTTGAGATTAAAATCAGTAATACTAAAAAAAAAAGCTGTTCTCTTACCGTGTATTACACAAATAAAGCTTTTTTTAATTTGGTTTCCTAAGCATGAACATTGATACTATAGTCAGTGACCTGAAACCTCTTACCTGGCCTCAGGGGTTCTTCTGGAGAAGCACAGGTCTCCTGTGAATCCTGTGCCACATCTTCCTATCGCAGATACTCTGGGGCTCCTTTTGTTGCACTGTATATTTATGGTTATTCAAGTTGCTTTTAAGCAGGTTTTATTGATATTAGCATCGACAGCAGTTGAACTGCTGGACAACAGCTTTTTTAACACTGCTGTTTAGAAATTAGCTGAATGCAATGAGACTGGGAGAATAAGCTGTTTTTTACTCAGTAGGCATGAAAAGTTTAGTATATATCTATAGATTACTGGGGTGCATGCAGAAATATGGCTTTCCAGTGAATAACCAGGTACATGATATGCTTGCCTCCTCATAGGGTCTTTACTGAAGTTATACAGTTGTTTTGCCATATAAAGCTTCCAGCAGCCCCATAAGGACTAGAAAATATCTTGATTCCTCGAAAGAGAGAATTGATGTCAGCAGTCGAATTACACAGATAGGCTAATGTCTAGTCATATATTTTTTGAAATTTTCCTTTTTCTATTTCAGATATTGTTGCTCATTAAAATATCTAGGAGCCAGATTCAAATCCTGTCGGGGGAATGTTGGACAATGCTTTGATGTGGATCAAGACTTGAAACATTCATTCTGTTTGATAGGCCATATGTAAAGATAAGATCACATGCTCCCTCTTTTCAGTTCCTGAGGGAGCTGGGGATGTTTAGCCTGGTGAAGAGAAGGCTCAGGAGTGACCTTACTGCTCTTTACAACTACTTGGGAGAAGGTTGTAGCAAGGTGGGGGTTGGTGTTTTCTCCCAGGCATCTAGCAACTGGACAAGAGGAAATGGCCTCAAGCTGTACCTGGGGTGATTCAGGTTGGGCATCAGGAGGAATTTCTCAACTGAGAGGATTGTTAAATGATGGAATGGACTGCCCAGGGACAGTTGCCATCCCTGGAGGTGTTCAAGAAATGACTGGAGGTATGGTCTAGTTGGCAAGGTTGTGTTCAGTCAGTAGTTGGACTCAATGATACCAGAGGTCTTTTCCAACCTCATTGGTTCTGTGATTCTTTCAGTGTTTACTGTTAAGGTAGCAGAAACTCAGACTAACCTGATAACCTGATTCATTGTTTCAGTGGACTTTTTTCTGACTAGACACCATTTGTTTTGTCATTTAGATTCTTCTGATGGCAATACTTATGGTTACTGCATCCTTTCCCAAAAAGGCTTAGAAGTCAAAAGAAGCAGCATTTTCTTGGGTGTCTCTGAAACCCTTTAAAAAATAAAGGGCTCTCTTTTTAGACAGTGTGAGTACTTCAGTCAAAACTAACTTGATCAAACATAACAGATGATGGAGATTTTAACTGCACTGTCAAAAGACAGCTTTGTTTAAGATGTGAAAGTTAAGCAATTAGTTTGCTTTCCAGACTTCTCAGCTGTTATTCACAAGGAAAGTACTGTGAGAAATTCTACTCTTGCCTTTGACCCTTTCCTTCACACTTAGAAATACATGAAAGTGAAAACTAATGTTCTGTTCTTTATAAATGTTTCATTTAAAACTCTCTTAAGAATAACCATGAAGGATTGTATGTAATGGTTTATATATATGGTTACTCTTTCAAGAAGAATAAAGAAAATCGTTGTGGTTACATTTACCTCAAAAGTTAAAATTCTTTGTGTTTAATGACTGCAGTATCAGTCTGAAGGAAAGTAGTTTATAGAAATGTTTTATAGCTAAAGAGTTTTCTGTACTGTAGCTCAGAACCTACAAGCATAGTAATTCACCAATTTTTGATTTCCATTGTCTTTCCTGGTACAGTAAAAGCAGGAGGTTTTGCAACATGGACTGATGTGTTCAGGTTATATCCTTTTTTCTTTTTTTACAAGTTTTTAAAGAAAGTATAGGTGTTTTTCCCACCCTCCCATTCGTACATTGAATATGTGAAGACCTTGAAGTCCAGGAGACTTCATTTTTCATCTGAGAGGTGGCAAGTGAAAAGTACAACTCATTGAGATTAGTTTCATAGCACGGTGATTTGGCATTGAGTTACTCAAGACAGCTGCGTGGTGGAGTCACTGAAATAATTAATTCATCTGTTGAGGATCTGCTGAAAGACTTTGGCAGGACACAGCATCTGAATTTGCCATTGAAAGGTACCTGTTCCTTACTGCTGTTCACTCATACTTAGTGATTATAAGTTTTAGAAATTCTGCTGAAAGTTCTATCCTAAATTAGGCAGTTTAGCCCTCAGCGTAGGCTGTGGAGAGAAGGGACGGTGAGGTGCAGCAGTCATGACTCCTGGAGGTATCTTTCTCTGTTAACAAGAGAAAAAGCCTAGAGCCATGAGACTCCTTGCTGTCTGTACTTAAGTGGAGTGCTTTTGAGCAGCTCAATTAAATCCACAAAGATACCAAAACCCGTCTTCATTCCATGTAATTTGGGCAACTAAATTAGGAGCCTGGCTTTCCTGAGTTCTTCTGTAGTCAACAGTGGGAGAAAGGTACTTGCAGAGGAAAATTAGCCTGCTACTTCATCTCTCACCTCAGTGCCTTCGTTGTTCCCTGTCAAGTGAGGTATCAAGTCGTATTGATTTCAGTAGGCATTGGCTTGCTATTATGAATTTGGTATTAAAAAGCACATCCATTGTCTTTAAATATTTTGTTTTCTAACATCTATGTTCAAGCTTCTTGTGCTCATAGAGATTCAGCCGATTCAATTAAGACTCTGCTTCTCTCTGTTGGATTTGTGAGGCGCCCTGTAATCCTGATTGCCTTATTTAATGTAGTTTCCTGAGTTAAAGTCAGTATGAGTTTTTAAAGCATGGCTTTTATTTTCATGTTCTATGCTTGCACACCTCCTTACCTTTTAAGTATCTCTGGTACTGGAAGGATAAAATTTATTCCAAGGCTTGTGAACCAGCTGTGTATTGGAGATCACTTCATTTTCATTGATTTGTATCGGAAACATTTATGCCAAAGAATAGTATTCTGTTCAAACAGAATGGGGTACCTTTGTCTGGCAATTTCTCAATCAAGTGCCAGTTTTCATCATGGGTATTTCTAAAGCTCTTATTTTTGTCTTAATTATTTTTAGCATCAGTATGAACTTTAAGTTATTAATGGTCCTTCCTTGCTGACTGTTAGTATGTGCTGTCCTCTGCTCTTTGTAGCAGCCCAGCCAGTTTTGTGGCTTCTTAGTGAAGTACAGTGGGAAACTAACACTGGATAATTTTTCCTGCTGTACTATGTTTAAATTGGATGCTTTCCCTGATCTGCTCCGTTGAGCAGCTGCACAAACAGTTGTGTGTCTGTCTGGTACTGCAGCCAGAGGCTTGTGAAACCATAGCCTAAGTCATAGTGCTTTTGAGCTACCTCCAGTGCTTATAATTAAAAGGCAGCTATGATTACATGTCTGCCATACTTTGTTTTTGCATTCTTTCTTTCTTATTAGAGTAGGTACTCACAGTCATCCCAATGTAGTTGTTAATCCAATCTGTTTTACTGTAAATCAAATGGGCTACTTTAAGTTCAGTGAGAGAAATAGTAAGACAGTCTTGTAACTTCCAGTGCTTTGTATAACTAATGCTAAAATGCATTATTTAATTAAAATAGTTTGTCTTTAGTATAGTATAATTCCTGTTGATTATTTATAATCAAGTCAATGCTTCAGAACTGTGTTCTACTAGAGTTTTTGCATGAGTTCTGTACAGTGCAGGCTAAAAATATAGTAGTATTTAATTAATACACTAACTTTTCTCAAGACAATTGACAGAAACAATTCTAGTATAAAAGAGGACGACTGTACAAATTAGATCTATAAGTTACTGTAGAATTTCTTAGTTGAGCTCTGAAATTCAGCAGAAGTTTGTCTGGGAATAAATCTTAAGGTGCATTGAGGTTACAGCAATGGAAGATATAAATAATATTTAATTTAAAATACATCTTCTATCCTGTAAAGTTGCATCCATCTGAAGAAAATACAGTTTTGAAGTTTAGCATCTGTCTCAGCTTAAAACAGACATGTGGTTTCTCCAAAATATTCATATTTAAGGTGATAATTCAGAAGACAGTTACTAAGCAAAAGAAGAAGGAATATATGTCTTTACTCCTGTATCTGACCAGCAAAATCTCAGAAGTGGGAATTAATGTATAAGTAATATTTATTTAGAAATTAGCTCAAATATCATAAATTTTTTATCTTTTTACATTTTTTTTTCAAGTCTTCCCCATCCAACTCTTCCTTCACATATACTCCAGACGTTTTCTGGGGACTTTTGGACAGAATAAGCTTGGAACTGATCCATGTTAAGTATATTCACTTTTTGCATTATGATCTGAAAGAGTTACTGTATTTTCATTTTATCATTAAGTAAGCATACATATGTTGTTCTTAGTCAAGTGGGACTACTTCTCAGCAGATTCATAATACTCCTTAGTCGTGTGGCATTCTGACTCTGCTAGATTTAATGTAATTATTTTCCAAAGATTGTGTTTCTTATCAATGAGGAGTGTGAAATATGTCTTTTCTTTCTGGGGAGCAAGTATTACAAAAATGTAGTACAGAGATTTTAGAAGTGAAGGAAAAAAAGATGTAAGTGTTTGTACTAACTGGGATCACAAACATTCTTTTTGATCCAGGTGTGGCAGGTCCTTCTGGAAGTCTCGTCCTAACCAAGGCTCTGCTGCTTGCAGATGCACCAGCTCTCAGCGATTTGCAAACAAAGTGTAGCAAGGGAGTAAAATGGGAAATCAGCAAGCTTTTGAATGGAAGGAAACTTAATTAGTCTAGCATGTATAGGGGTAGGCTTATGTGAGAGAGCAAACTCACATTTGCTCACATACTGTGACAGAGATGGGACATCACACTGCAGCCATGCCTTCAGCACCTAGTTATGCTCACTCAGGGTGAGAATACTAAGATTTTTGGCTCATATTCATATTTCCTAGCTTTAATATGAGCTGTATCTGTACTGATAAATAGCACATTGCCTGGGAGGAAGACTGAAACTATTATTCATTTGTGTTGTCTGAGCATTAGTGTTTTCTCAGATAATGTTTGACTTGTGCCATGTTGTGCTTGCTAAAATGTTCATCACAAAGACAAATCCCTAAATGGCACTTGGATGAGACTGTGGTACCTTTGGCTGTAGTTATCCTGTGTGGACCTCAGACATTATTGTCATGACACATGATGTTCTCTTACAGCTATGGAAAGGTGCTGCAACTGACTGTGACACACCTTGAGACACTTTTGAGGTGATATGAAAAAGGAAATGAAAATTAGGTGCTGATGGCATAAGGTTCACCAGCTACTTGGTGGGCTGCTGAACCTGTGCTTCAAAGGTGTTACAGATCACCCAAAGCTGACCTGATCTCCAGGATGTCACTCTTACTGGTACAGAGTCTGAAGTGGCTTTCATTTAGGCACTTCACCCCAATTTAATATGAACTCATCTGTGAGTTTTTTATAGCTGAATATGCTGAGCTTTATGAAGAGCTTCCAGAGTACATGAAAAGTGGAAGATTGAGTGATACTAGTACATTTTTCATGTCTATCGTGTGTAAGAGCTTTCTTGTTCTCTATAGCGGTCTGTACTTGAGGTATCAGCTGAAGAGGAAAAGGTATCTTGCCATGAATATAATTTTCGTAGAATTGCTTATACACTGTGGCAATGAGTATGATAGATAGAGTGCGTGGCACATTTTTTTTTCCTTACTGCATTTTGTGGCTGGTGTATTTTAAAGTATTCCCTTTAATATTTTTGTGTTAGGTCAGAACAATCTGGTCTCTTGCACTGACTGCATGCTTTGCTTTTCCACTTACTCACTATCACACCTAAACAGATGCATTCTGTTGTTTACATCTGTTAAAGCTTTTATTTCCCTAGTCAGTTAGATGACTTTTAATAATGCACATTAGAAAAGTTGAATCCAGAATACTAACCCTTTTTGTCTGTGTAGTGTGAAAATTCACTCACGCTGCAGAAATTGATTTTAAAGCTGTCATCCAAATCACAAATTATTCCTATAATAGTTAAAAATATACAGCATCTCTTGTTTTTTCAGAATTTTGTGCATTAAAGTACATATCTAGCAAATGAATGAACATAAGAAAAAAGCAGCATTAAAAATATTATGTGATGGATTAAATGTAATAAGCTTAAGGAAGCAAATTTCCATTTTCTGTTGTAACACTTGCAGGTGTTAATTCACTTGTAGTTTTAATGTACAGGTTCTGGACTGTGAACTGGAAAGGATGGATGTACTAAATGAGGCCAAGCCTACAAGACTGAGATATTCCTCTTGTGCCCACTACTGTTCCTACAGAAATCCAGATGTTTTAAGACACATGACACTGTTTTCTGTGTCAGCTTGGGTGTCATGCTCTGCTGCAGTATTCATGCAGTATTACCTCTGTGATATGTGGCTGGTTTGTACTTTCTGATTACCAGGGGTAAGTTTGGGAGAATCACTATCACTTTCAGCAGGTGCACATGAATAAAAAGTATATTATTCTTCCACAGATCTGTTCATATAATTCCTTACTTATAGTTTTTGACAGTTGAAGCCCTGTCCATACTGTGACAAAATATCTCACTAATATGTATCAGTAGATCATCTAGTCAAACATCATGTTTTTACATCTATATTGAGTTCAATAAGTAGAATTTATCTAAAATTATTTTCCAGAGAGGTATCTAATTTTGTTTTGAAACTCTAAGAAGGAAAATATGGAGCCATTGTTTTCTTTGATAATTTGATTCAGTAGGTAATCACACTGCAAGTGAACATCTTTTCTGTTAAAGAGCTCTTTAATATCCAGCATTTTCTCCATATGAGTGCAATTATATAATTCTCAATAATTGTTTCACTAAGCTAATCAACCCACTAAATACTTTACTGCAAAACATTTTGCCTAGTTGTGAGATAGTTTTACTGATGGAAATTATGTATCGGTTATGTATACAAATCACCATAGCACTGTATAGAGAGGTGACATTTACTCTATACTTCTTCTGCATTATTAATAATACTTATTTGTATTGGGATTTTTCGAACCTGGCCCTGATATTTGTTACCATATCTTATGCTGCAGCTTTTCCTTCCGTGGTTAGCTGAGTATGACTAGGAATGACTGGCACTTCTTCCTCCAAGGGTCATCTATGGTGTTACTGTCCTAAAGACTTGAAGCTTCACCTGCTGCTCAGTGGAGTTTTTGGAGAACTTGTAAGGAGCAATACCTGTAGTGTACAGATAATGTTACTCTACTCTGATCCTGAAAATATACAAAGTAGTGCTGACACTAATAAAAAGTTAAAGATGGAAAGTTGAAAACTCAACCCAGCTGAGTTACATGCAAATAAAGTTTTAAGTCCAATAAACTACTTTTTTTTTTCTATAACCAAGAAGCATTTAGGCCCTTGAAAACACAGGGAATCTAGGTTGTAAGCGTTGTGCATTCAGAATGAATGCAAGATAGAATGACAGGATGATAATCCTTTCACTGCTAATTGGGGCAGTTTTTCCCATTGTCCCTCTCTGACATGAGAAATGAACTGCTATTGCAATCCAGCCATCTTCTTTAGTGCCAAGAGAATGAGGAGAATTTCCTGGGATTTTTCCCATCATTTCCAACATCTTGGAAAAAGAATTAGCAGAAAAATGGGGCCCATATTCTTTTTTTTCTTAGTGTATGTGAGGAATGAGGAAGGCCTCCATGTCCCACATCAGGTGAGGAGAAGAATGCAGAGAATCTTCAAGACTTCTTAGGCTGAAAATATGTAACAACAAATTCTGGTACCTCTGGTGTATAAAAGAAATTTTGGTGTCCATATTCCTGAAACATTCAGCACAGGTGTTAGCTGAGAGGTAAAGAAACACTGTTGGGTTTTTTACTTTTTGTGTGAGGGCTATACAGACAAGAGAGAAATCAAGCTGGAAACAAAGAATTTCAAAATATGGACAAATATGGAGTTCAGGGAAAGGCTGCCCTACTGAGAGGCTACACAGGCAGTTGAGCAACTTTTAGATAGAAGCCTGGTCACGTGGCATGTGTGTGGGCTCAAGTCTGTAGGCAAAACAAGCTTAGATCACTGCAGGGTTAGGTTGCTTAGAGTTCTGTATGGACATGTCTTTCCACTCACATGCATTCCTCCCAATTCTAGTCACGTAACTTGTGAGGTTAAACACAGTGGCCTTACTTGTTCAGTCCAGGGGAAGAGGTAGAATGGGCCCTTAGGGGTATGGGAACATGACTATTCTGTGTTCTGAGGTTGGAATAAGCAAACAGGATGTTAGAGACAAATCAAATCGACGTGAGATGTCGATGTTCATGATGAATAACAGTGTGTGACAAATTACAAGTAAGAAATGGCTGGATTTCTTCGGTAGTTAAGCAGGAGTTATGGGAGAAATGGCTGAATGTCACAGGTAGTCAGGGGAGCACTGAAGATCAGTAGAGGAACAAAGTCTTGCCAGGCTAGCAGTATATACCAGCTGCAACTACTTGGTAATGGTATCACATTTCAAATTCGAGTGTGAATGTTGCAAAACCAAAGGGGAAGAGCTAGAGATGGGTTATGTAGGAAGAGGTTGGGTGGAGCCAGGGAGACCCAAGAGTGGCGGAAAGGCGAGCACAGGAATGACAGAAGGGATAAGATGCTGTTCAGGCTGTGTGGTGGATGATGACCAAGAGCACCTCTCAGGTCACAGTAGACAAGGCAGGACAGTAGACTAAACCCCTTGGCCTGAGCATACCGTAAGTCAAACTTCTATGTCATGGAGGATTGGATCAGTGAAGGATCCTGTGTTTAACCATTATTTCTCACAGATCTTTCATAATGTTTGCAGTCTGTTTATTGATAATTCACTTCTGCAAAATTAGTACACTGAATTCTCATGTATTCAATGACTGAAAGATGTCTCTGAACAATTATGCATCTGTTGGTCTTGCACGGTAATGCCAAAACCACTCCTTTTTAGATCCCTATTACAAGTTTTTCTCCGAAGAGTGTACTCTGTCTGCATCTGATGTATTCATCTAATTACCATTCGTTGTCACTTTGTTTTCCTGAAAGTGTAGCCTTTGCCCTTAACTATTGCTCATCTTCCTTTTAACAGTGTGAATAAAATACACTTATTCATACATCATAGTAAATTAAGAAGCCTTTCTTTTGTAGAGGCATATTAATGTCTTCTATTTATTAATTTACAAAGTTATTCTAATTCCTTTGGGAGAATATGATCTTTTCTTTTTATTGCAGTATTGCTAGATCTCTTTATCTTCTGACAGCTTAAATCTCTAAGGAGAATGTTGTATAAACAGAGTCATATTTGCCTTTTAAACATTCTCATGGTCATTTCCTTCTGGAGTTTTTGATATTCTGTATTTGTTTGTCACATGCAAGATGATTTAGAAACAATTTGGATCATAAGCTAATTGGTATCTCTGGTAACACAGTTGTTTAGTGTTTATTTATGCCTGTATGTGGATTTTTAAAATTTATTTTAAATTTTTAGACCATTTATAGTAACCTAAATCCTTGTACCCCAGGAGTCCTATTAGCACACACACACAACAGAGTTTTTTAAGGATGATACCTTAAACTGTGTGTGTGTGTGTTTTCTTTTGCACTACTGGAGAGAATTCTTGAGGTATTCATAACCATAGACTATTTATCTTTACAAAGGTTAATGAACGCTAGTTAACAACTAAAAAAAGTTTCCCTGGCATTTGGCATCTTTTTCTTTCTTCTGAAATACTACATGTGTTCAAAATGGCTGTGGTTTGGCTGTCCATGGATATACAGTTCATTTCTCAGTAAACAGAAATTTCAGAGAATAGCTAATAATTATTAAAGCTATTCAGGAAGGAAAAATAATTGAATGTTACACAGGATATATATGTACAGGATGTATGTGAAAGAAGGTGTTACTTAGACTTAGGAACATACACATTCTGTCTCTATGTATTTTGTTGACTTTGACCAAACAATGTTGGCAGTTGATAAAGTTTTCTTATTATCATACATCATAGACATGAATCCCAACCATTTACCTTAGGTCTTCCCTTTAAGATAGAGCCGTCAGTGTTTCAGCAGATTTCTTGTTCAGTTCTGTTCAGCCCATAATGATTAAACCAAGTATATGTTAGCTCAAAATTTTATTGCTTGGAGATCATGTAATTTGTTTTCACAGAGGACTAATTAAACCATTTTCAAATTCTTCATTGTATTTTTTTAAATATTTTTCTTGAGATGATAGTCCAGTTTACATAGTCAAAGAAAGCAGTACTTGAAGATGAATTGATAGAAGAGTGACAATAGGGACTTCTTACCTCAAAATTCATCGACATTTTTCCTATATTTTTATAGGTTAACAGACATTAGAAAAGATACTGTACTGTCTGTTCCTACATATAACAGAAAATAGGACTGGTGCTGCATGTTAATAAGAATGTGCTCAACGAGATGTGGCAAGTCACATTTATTATAATATTTTCCAGTTGCTGTGAGAATGAATCTAGACTGAGAGGGTTTCTGAAACTCATGACAGTATGATCAAATAGCTTTTAAGATGAGAGAGAAGTACTGTGGCTTTCCAGAAAACATTGCAGAGAAATGAGGATGGTGTGGAGGTGGCAGATTGTAGCTGTAAGTAATACGAAATTTCATAAAAATTATGAGGATTTTCAGGTGTTGAATCAGAATAAAGAAGAACCTTTTTTTTTCTTTTAATCAAGAAGAGTTTGAAGAGCTACAAGGAAATCAATCCAGCACTGCAAACTGTTGTTGATTTTTCTGTTCACACTTAGTCTTCTGTTGGAAATCCACTGCAAATAGTTTTCAGTGATTTACAGGATACTCCTGTTCCATAAAGCTGGCTGCTATTACCAGTCAGTGAAAGTGTGATCAAGTACTAATATATATTCTAGAACTGCATAAAATAGTATGTGAGAAACAGTTTTCCATACCTTTGTACTGACTCAAGTACTGTGATTTTTCTGAGAAATCTACAACTGAAAGTCTGTTGATATAAAAGATGGAGAAACATTGAAATTTCAAATGTCCTAGGTTTCTGAGGGTAAAATACCATTTTATTTATAGATTGGTTTGTGATTTCAGCCTTCTGGTTTGAAAAGAAGTTGATCTGTTCTTTTAAAATGAGAGCATAGGTTATAGATGCCCTGAGGGAATTCATTAAAGACAACTCATGAAACCAGCCTTGCATCAAAAGTTTAGGGAGTTATCAGTGCAGTGCAGAACACTTTCAAGAAACAAACACTTCACATTAAAGTGTAAAGAGAATCCTGGGTGTTTTCACAGAAATGCTTAATGCTGTGCTACTACAGTGAGTAGCATATAGCACCGTGCTTCTAAATTTTAATATGTTATTGCTTCCCTAGATGCTTGAATTTTTATTTGTTTCTTTTTGTTGGTTTTGATTTTTTTTTCAGTTGTGGGTTTTTTTTTTCCAATAAATAGAAGAAGAATTTATGTTCTTGAATTGTTGTAAAGTTTTATATAATTGTATGAAGGGTTGATACAAGAACATGTTGTCTGCACTTTTATTATATATTTTTATTGCAAAACAGAACATAGTAATTGAAGAACCCCATTAGTTTGTTACTTGGAAAGGATTATTTATTCTAAGGTGACAGCTCAGTTTTGACAGCAGAGCTTTATGGGAAGGATCACATGCCAGATATTGACCTCGCACATCTTAGTGATCTAAGCAATATCCTTTAAAGCTCATAAAATTCTTACAAAATTAAATGAAATCAAGTTTCCATTTATGTTACTCTGATAGGAAGTATTAATATTTTCCTGTAAGTTTCACACTTGTAAGAACTATGCTGAAAAGCAAATTTCATTTTCTTTCTGTTCAAGTGTGATTATATTTGCTATATTCTAATTTGGAAAGTTCAGTGTAACTTAAGATTAAACTATGTTTAAAACAGGAAGTAATAAGGTAAATATTTGTGATTTAAAAATTTATCCAGTTTTTGAAGGATACATTTTAGAAATTTAATTTTCTCTTCTTTAAATTTGCTGTATTCACCGGGAAATCATTTCATGAATTCACAAGGAAGTCAGTCCTCTCTACACTTACCAAAATTTACGCTTCATATGTTTCGCTAAAGATTTTAAAACCAAAACATGGCAGTGATAGATCGTGTTAAAAAGATTTTTTTGATTTGCAAGCATTGTGTGGCGTGTTTACAAAGAGCATCCTATATTAATATATTTTTGCATTTATATGCTGATTTGCAGTGTTGTAGGTGCTCATAACTGTTAAGCCAGATATTATTGTGAACTAACAAAATTCTGTCTGTAAAAAAATCTGTCAAAGCATGACTTCTTTTTATTATGTCCCAGGTCAGTGCCTGCTTATTAATGGAACAAAAAAAGCTAAAATGGCACATTAGAATGCATTTGGACTGCTAATCTCATGCTTTGATATATTTGTCCTTGCTTCCTTATGTATTATTCACTAAAGGAATTCTATTTCATCCTACTGACTACATCCTGTGTATGTCCTATGAATAATTTTCTTGGGTAAGAGTACACATGTATTTTTTTCTCTTAGTTGTCAGTAATGACCTGATTTCTTTTGGTATATTTTTGTTATTTTATTCAATGTTATCCCTATGTTTTAAGCTGTATATTTCTCTGAAATGAGAATTAGAAACTATAATGCACTGTCTCCAAGATAAAAAATGATCAGTCATCACAGCTGACAATTTTTTATGTCTTGATACATTACAAACTATGATTTTCCTTGAAAATTGAAATCTAAGAATTTGCATATCTAAATTTCTTACTTCCTAGAGCACAGGAAGTTAATGCTACAGTGCTTCTTCCCTGAAAATATGGGAGATTTTGTACACTGCTACAGCCACCACTAGTGGCATTTTGAGACATAATCACTTTAATTCTGAATTTCAGAATCTGATTTTCAATTATGGAGAGTTAAGTAGCAAATAGTTGTGGCAAGTAGACATACTTAATTGAGAATTCTGACTATGGCACAGAAGCTCCACAGAAGACTGGAACTCCAAAATAATTTTATGTTCAGCATTTTCCAGCATTTATGGAAGATAACTTGAAGGTCAAACAGCAGCAGAGCTTATCTAGCCAGCCTTACTAAAAGATTAAATCAATATTTAATAAATTATTGTAGAGCTCAGAGGTGGTTTGCATCTAGCGCCATTTGCGTGGGGTCTTAAGTCACTTACTGCCATTCCTGTGAATCGCCTTTCCGAAGTTCCAACTTTCAGATATTTTCTGGTGTAAGTTAAAAGATGCTAAAGCGTTTTCTCTGCATTCATCAACACTGTATGTTTATTAATGGCTTTCCGCTTGTCGCTATTGACCTGTGGAAGGGTCAAGCTCCAGCTATGAACTTTAAGTCTATGAAACTACAAGCTGTGTTTTTACTAATTAATCAGTAGCCGAGTATCCAGGCAAATGCCTGTGTTCTGGAATTGACCATTCCTATGATTGACAGCTATGTCAGAACATAATTGCTTGTAAGCCGTCCAGCACAATATCAAAAACTTCCTGTGTAGACCTCTGCAGTTGTTATGGTTCAAGAACACTTACTGCTGGAAGCCAGCATGCTGGTTCAGAGTGGATGTGGGTCATTCCACCCAAATTGTCTTTCATTACAAAGTACACAGCCATGTTTCATTCATTAGTAGAGATGAAGCTTAAGAGTCACAGATATCTGTAGTCTTGAAGTTCTCAAAATTACATTTTTGCTTCTTCAATCAATCTGCTCATAGTCTGCTTTTAATAAAACACTGTTATACCAGCACATAATAATTAGAATTCTTGGAAAGTTTAGCTACTAATATTGGCATTTGGTGATTGTTGTTTTTTTTTAACCATGAAAGGTTTCAAGCTGTAGTTTAATATTGTGCTGAAGTGAGCTTTCTTTTTGTCTGTGATATCTAAAGCAAAGAGCTTTTATGTGGTATTTTTATCAGAAGCTGCATCTGATTAGGAATTATGTTAATGCGAATTTAAGATTAGGTAAAAGCCTTTCTTTGCCTTTGCTCTCTTGACTTGCTGTGGTAGAAACTGAGTACAATGATGAAATGTCTAGTTTTAATCTTCCCAGTAAGAATCAAATGATCAAGCTGCTACCAAGCAACGCATTGGTCAATTGAATAAGTCTCCTAGAGTTTGCAAAAGAATGTGCTGAGCAAATGTGAAGGTTTCACAAAGCCATTTAATAGCAAACTGCTTGCAGAGCAGTTCATTATTGTTTGAAGGAATCACTGCTGAAGTATGGGAGTCATATGCTTTGTATTTCATAAAGGCTTTTAAAACGATCCTCAATCCAAAGGTGAGCTTGACATTGTTCAGAAAAGCTTAGGGAAATAGCATGTGAAAAACCATAACTGCGAGTTTCAGTAGTTTCAGTGGAATCCTACCATAAAAGTGATTAAGTCTTAAGTTTAATCCTTGTGAAAAAGTAGTTCATTAGCAATGACACTATTTTATATCTGCTTCCAAAGTGAAGAACCAGTTATGGCTGAGAAAAGTAGGGGAACAATCAGCTTGTTTCTTCTGGTAAGTTCTTGTTATTATTAAATATTGAACTGTTTATGATGATCTAATTATTTGTCAGTACAGAATGATGATTTAGGTAATTCTCGAGGCTCTTAAGAGGGTGGGATCTGTGTAAGGGTAAATTTACCCTGCAGATTGTGCCAAAGATCTGGAAGAATAAAAAACTTGCATCTCACTGAGAGTGATGAATTATGAGAAGTCCTTTGGTTTTCTGTCACCTCTACAGTGTGTATAAAAAGAAAGCAAGTAGCAGCTGTCATGAGTCTTAGGAGCTTGAGCATGTATAGGATCTGTAATGTTTTCTTTTGCTCATATTCTCTTCTCCATTGAAGTCAGCTGAAGCACTGGACATGACTCAAGTAGGATAAAGTTACACATTTTATTTACAGTTAAAGGATGTGAACTTTGAATTGAAAATAAAGAAAAGGATAGGACTGAAAGTATTTGCACTCACATAAGGGAGTGTTAATAGATTGTCCAGGTACATAATAGCAAGAATATGTACTTTAGGTCTCCTTAGAAATAATTGGGTACTTTTATAGCCTGCAGGGTTTGGATCATGTAGCTTTTCTGTTTATTAGCTTCTTTGTAACTGTCTTGTGTAATAGCTGTGGATATAGAAATATTGCATAATTGCAGTATCCCAACACTTTATCAGAATTTGTTTTAATATTTCAGTATCATTCACAATTAATATTGAAGCATAATACTCAGCAAATCCAGTCTAGCCAACTAGAATAAAGGTAACTAAACAGGATGAAGTTCATAAAGTTGTATTTATACTCATAAATTGATCTTAATTATCAGTTTAAAAAAGTGACAAGGAGGTTTTTGTAAAGGTTGTTTTAATGAGATATGTTCACACTGTCAAAAGAACCTAACTCTGCTGATAAGGCAAATAAAATTTTGCCAGTGATAAAAGAAAAGAAAATAGAATCACTTTTTAAACTTAAAAGGAGATTTGAAGGAAAAAAAGTATGAATAAAACCAGTTTAATCGGGTACTGTGACCTAGTCCTTAAATGCCTGTCAATACTACATGCAGAAAGAGTGATGACTTAAAATGTCTTTCTTGTTTTCTTTGTACTGGAGATACTGAAACGATGTGTTACTGTCATCTGTGCAGAGTAATCCCTACCCAATTGATCTGTTGTCTTATTTCTGTATGTGTTTGACAATGGTTGAAGCAGAGGCTTCTCTCACTATTAAACACTGCAGAGAAAACATGGAACTTGTCAGGAGAGACTATCAGGTACCTGAATTGCATGTGTCACTTCTTAGCCTTGAGCCCCCAATATATTCGTCAACTTTGTGATTAATATCAAAATTTGGATGCAGCCAAGATAAGATATATGCGATTCCTTGTATTGTCAGTTAAATTTCTGGAATTGATGTTTGAGGTTACCTATTTGTATCTATTTAATCAAAACATGTTTATTCTTGTATATGCACATAGACTGTCTCATAGGTTATCAATATTAAATGCAACTTCTAAGAGATTACTTCAGAAGTAATTTTGTCACACTTTGCTTGTTGTGGTTTTTTGTTTGGTTGGATGGGGTTTTTTCTGTTTATTTTGGTGGCATTTGTTTTTCCCCGTCCTGTGGTCTTCTTGCAGAGAATAATTTCTCTCTGTCTTTGTTTAAAACAATGTAAAGGGGAACGCTGAAAACTGAGTTCTCCCCCTTTGTTTTAACCAATGCCTTTCCATCAATTATGAGAAACAAAATATGAGTAGATATAAGCAAATAAATAACAATTTGCTAACAAGTGAAACTGCAACAGGAAAAAATAACAGTAAATAATCCCTAGATATAGAATTCCCAAATCTCATAATCTGTGGGAGGACAGAGACACCCAGAATGGCAGAAATACCCTCTCCAAGAGAGTTCAATGTACTTGGCATCAAATTTCACCTAGTGATTTTTTCATTGATATGTGTTTGGGTTTTTTTTTGATGTTTACCATATCTTATAAGGAGATTTCTAGTTTTGGATGAAAATATTAAAATTATAAAGGATTTCTGGTATTTTTAAGGTACATTACATCAGTAATTAGTGTCCTCAGTCCTGGAAAAGGTGTACCTTATTTCTCTTGCTGTGTAGCCTAGTGTAAGCTTTCATTCACTCAATCTTGTTTTCAGCCATTTATTGTCAAACATCTCTTACCCATGCAGGTTGGGGTAAGATATTTCCTAGGCATGCTTTTGCCTGGAAAATTTTTGCAGGCCCTTATGAAGATTCTGTACTTTTACCACTGTTTTCAGGGGTTTGGCATTCCGTACGTGTGTATGTACGTGAAGAAATGAAAAATGAACTTTCGTCATTGCACTGGTAATGAGTGTGCTTGGTCTGTAATGAGTTACCGTGACAACTTAGTGCAAATATCCTTCACCCTTGTATCTGAGGATTTCAGAAGGCATAGCAGTCACGATTCATGTGGAGCTAAAGCTGTAAAAATATGGAAAACCCTATAGTAATGTATTACTCTTTATTATGTCATTTATTGACTTCTTAATTTAGGCTGAACTTCTTAAATCTCTTGCTCTAAAGTGTAGATTATAGAATTGATTTGATGATGTTGTTGTTTTATGAATTGTTTCTAAGTTTCCTGCATTCTTCTCAAAAAGATGGCACAGGATTTTAATATTGGTTTCACTGGGTTTATGTATGGGTGCATCAATTCTGACATGATATGATCCCAAGGACTGAGTTGTCCTTTATAAATGCACTGTCATAAAAGCAATTTTAACTCAGCAGTCTGTATGCCAATATTTCTAGGTCCCTCAGTATCAGATTATTTAAAGATATTGCATTACCTGTCTTATGTTACTTTGAACTCTGCATTTGGCAGCTATATTTCATCTCTATGCAAATGTCTGCATATTACAGAAAGATCCAGATTTAGCTGTATAATTGGCCTTACCACACCATTATTTGTATTCCCTCCAATTTTATTTCATCTGCAAATTGTATCAGCAAACATTTTATCTTTTATTCTATTAAATGCAGTTAGTCACAGCACAAGATCTTAGAGAATCTGGTTAATTTTAGTGATCCTAGAGGGATATTTACTTCATTTTTACTTCAAGTGCTTGCTCGTGTTTTATTTGTTAATTCAAAGGTTTTAAGTTCTTATCTCATTTACTTTCATGAACTGAAGGATCTTGTGATCTCATTATAAAGTAGCAATCTTGCCAAGAAGACCTGTCTTCCACAAAGCCACACTTCTTGGAACTAATTATGATTTTACTCTTACTTAAGAACGTTTTGTTTTCCCAGGAAAGCATTTTTTTGCCTGTAATCAATATCAGATCAGGGAAACAATATCCAGTTAGCATACATAGTATTTATGAGCTCTTTATCTTTTTAAAGTAATTATTATTACAATACACATTTTTGACTCTTTCAGAAATACTGCAGAATCAAATATTTTTGGAAGATCCAAATTACTTCTTCCAGAGGTAATTTGTAATAGCAGATTGAACACCATGTTGTTTTGTTCATTTAATAAAATGGAATACTTTCATGTCCTTACAGTTATCATGCAGAATAAAATGTCTTTTTCCGTTACTATTTCTGTAACAAAATTTTCCTTTTCCTATCAGTTTTCTTGAAGGCTCTCAATACTCTTCCTTAATTCATGATTGTAAACCCATTTGGCGTTGCTCTCACAAGGAGGTTAACCTCTCACAATGGGTCTGGGTTATTTTGCATTTTGTGGGGAATTAGAACTTTGTCCAAGTTTAGGTATCAAAGCTTTGGAGTTCTGTATCTGAGCGAGGTGCCCAGGTGACATTTAAAGTCAGTGGAGAGAAAGAGACACAGAGCAACATGTTCATACTTCAGGAGCAGATGAGTGGTGCTTTAGATAGCCAAGTTCTACTTACTGATTTTACAAGTATGGACTGGTAGGATTAGTTCAGGCACAAATATTTTAAATTAGAACAGATGAATTTTAATGTCTCTTATAGTTCTAATGTATATATAGATACATGAAAATGATGATATATATATGTATTTCATATATATATATACACATATATATATATGAAAGGCGCTTCTTTGACCTACGAAATCATCAGAACTTTGCAGTGGTCAATCCATTTAACCTGTTTAAGAAAGGAGTGAATTGTCTCCTGAATTAATCTTTTATTTCTTGTAAAGTGAATGTGCAGAATCTATTTAAATTAAACCAATTTTATTTAAAACAACTGTATTAAACTCAGTGAGATTAAACACTCATTGTGTGCAGCTAATTTCCATCAAGAACGGACACAGTTTGTGTATTTTTTACTTAAAACATAGCTAATTCAAATGCCTGCTATGAAGGTGGTTCTTGAATGAAAACCTAAACATCCAACTCTCTTCAACTAAAATTAGTCTAGTGGTAAAATGTGGCACACAACACTAAGATACCAAGATCCAGAGGTATCAGAATGAAGAAAAATAAGTTAACTGCTTGTTGCTACCATAAAAAGCTCGTTGCTACTTAAAAGCAGTTATGGCAGTAAAACTTTGGTTTAGGACTTGGCTTATGAAGTTCTCTAGAAAAAGAACTTGCATTGAGAAGCGTATGTATGTGGATGATAACACTGAGACTGCTTCTCACTCCATGTTATGGAGCTGCAAGGGACACCATTCTCCTTGCTAATGGTTAAGATAGAAGACTGCTTTTTTCTCCTGTAATCAAATACGTTTTCTTATACTCTTCTTGCTTTAAGATACTGAAAAGCAAAGTTATCAGAGGGGGCAGAAGCTGTCAGAACACCATTGCAAGTAGCTGTATAAGTGACTTTGATCTGCTGTGGTTGAAAGATAATTGCATGTTTGCCACAGAGAGGAGAACCTTGGTTTTACACATCTAGCAGTATGTGAAAAGACACTGAGAGTCAGAAGATTTACCAGATATCACATAAGATTTGCTACATACAGAAAATGCCATTTTAGAGGCCTCTACAGTACCATGTCTGACCATTAGCTGTGTCTTCAGAAAGGGCCTTACAGGCTTGTGTCACACCTGCCAGTCTCACATGGAATTCACTCCTAAAACAGCTTCTGTTGTCACTCAGTGCTTTAGAGAACTGAACATAACCTCTTGGGCTGCTTTATTAGAGATCCATTTTCCATTCCACAGCACAGAATCAAATCCAAATGAAATAAAATAAAGGCAGAGATTGGCATGTAAATACATTTTCAAAATCTGTTACTATATAAGATTTAAATTATCACTTTTTTTAAGGACTTTGGAAAGATTCTGTATTAGGGTGTGAAGAGGGAAAATATGAACAGCACAATAGGAGTATGCAGTAGCTGTGAAATTTGACCATTGTGTGCTGGAGTGCTATTCAGCACGCTATTTTTCTTAATTCAGACTTGAGTTATGTTGTCTGCAATGGAAAGGATGAGGAGCAATGGTTTTAAATTAAAAGAGGGCAATTTTAAATGAGATTTAGGAAAAAAATATTTACTCAAAGGGCAATGCAGCACTGGATCAGGTTGCCCAGAGAAGTTATGGATACTCTACCTCTTAAAGTGTTCAGGGCCAGGCTGCATGTGGCCTTGAGTGAGCTGGTCTAGTGAATGGCATCCCTGCACATGGCAGGGAGTATGGAACTAGGTGATCTTTAAGGTTACTTCCAGCCCTAACCTTTCAGTGATCTGTGCCTCTATATCTAGATTTTAAAAAAAAATGGAATGTACACTAACTAGTACTGATATTTGCATATTATGGAAGTTGTTTCTGGATTTTTATGATACAAGGTCGAAGAATCCACAGTTTTCAATAGTTCAGGCTCTGTTTTTTAGGTAAAGATTGTTATTTTGGAGCTGAGATCATCTTACTGTAAATTGTTGAAGCATTAGTTACAGTGTGACTTAGATTGCTTGCTCTTGAGCATCTTCCCTCAAGCAGATTTGCTCTCCCAGAATTCAAATCTTACTCTTTGGAGTTAGTTAAGATTAGAGCTGAAAGTTTTAAGAAATCATTAAAGCAATCCAAAATTCACAGTTCAGGCAGCTGCAACATCATTTTATCATCTTAATAGAGACTGTGTAGAAATAGCATATGGTTAACTTTTCAGCTGATAACTTGAAGAATGAAAAATCATTGCCTCTTGTACTGCTGTGTGGCTCTTCTATTCGTGTTTTCCAAAGTCCATCACTAACAGGTCTTCAAATAAAAAAATAGATAAGGACACTAGGAAATGGTCTTTATACTTTCAAACAGATGCATGACATTGTTATGAAAAGTCAGTGCTATTCAGAAAACTGTGGTCACATTATTTAGGCTCCATATAAGAAGGTAAATAGTAATTTATCAGAACAGTGACTCCCTTAGACATAATTAGTGTTGAGATCACAGTAAATCAATTCCTGTCAGTTACTGACAAAGGTAATTGCTCTCAATTGTAAGCTTAGGGAAAAGATTTACTGTATATACCTGTTCTTGTACTTCTTGGTGTTAAAGAGACTCTGCTGCATGCTCACAATCTTAAGAAACATTAAGGACTCTGTCTTCACCTGGCAGCTACTTAAAAGCAGTTATGACAGTAAAACTTTGGTTTAGGACTTGGCTTATGAAGTTCTCTAGAAAAAGAACTTGCATTGAGAAGCGTATGTATGTGGATGATAACACTGAGACTGCTTCTCACTTGGCAAGAATTATTCAACAAAGTTACTTTTTAGCTCGTGTCGGTGGTCATCTTTGTGTCATAAATTAAGGTTTTTCAGTGCAGTATGAAAGAAAAATACAAGGATTTAGCCTGTGGAAGAGAAAAGTTGTCAAATGAATTAAAAACCAAGTAACTAAGGGAATTTGTGCTATTTCATGTCATACTTACTTGACTACAATTCATTATTGAAAAGCAAAAACAAACTTTGAAACCAATGAGATTTTTCATCTAGAGGAAAACCAGAGGAAAATAGAGACATCTTATAGTACTTTGATGTTAGAAGAATTTGTTGTACAAAATATCTGGGAAAGTCTTTGATCTGCTTTCAAGAAAAATCCAAAGAGAGTGAGGAGCACTGAATATCACACAAATATTAGTGCTCTCATTTCCTTCCCCTGAGCTTTTTCTTCTTTGTTCCAGATGGTTTCTAATTTTCGAGAGAGAGTTTTAGGAAATTCAAATAAAACAAAAGCTCCGCATATAGCAGATGATTAAATTGAAAAAAAACCCAAAACCTACGAATCTTTTTTGGTTTTACTCCGCATTGCTTTATACATTGTGATTGCTGAAAAAAAAAAGGAAAACAAGGAAGGCTTCAACTCAAAGTAGCAAAATGTTACAGATTTTAAAGATAGAGGTGTCATCCTCATTTGGTGGAAACAAACAGCTGAAATTACTTTAAATGTGCTTCATTATTTTGATCCTCAAAACTTTCAGTGGCTGTACAAATGCTTAACCTTCATTTGGCTTGTAAAGCCTCTCTCGATCTGTGATTTTAAGTTAAGCTGTATCTTCAAAATTTCCTTGATGCTCAAGGTAATACATTGGTTTGGATTTTGATATCTTATTTGGCTTAGGAGAAATTATTTATGAATATGATAATTTCAAGCATGAATTTAAAATTTGTTTAATTAAAAATAGTAATTTGTTTATATAGCGATCTTTTTAATTAGTGTAAGTGATTACCTTGGGATATAAGTAGTTTGTCATGGAGTTTTTAATCTTTATTATAAACATGCTGTTTTGCTAAACTTCAAGAAAAATCAAAATTTCTAAGATATTTCCCTGATTTTTTGAGATTGTTATGAGTGAATAGGAGTTGATTCAGATGTGTGGGAGATGTTCTGTTTGCTTTTTAAGAAACAGTTAAATCTGCGTACATTAGATTCTTTTCTCAGCTGAAAAAACACAGTCTGTCTTTTCCAGTTCCAGAAAGATTCATTTTCCTTTGGTTTGCCTAGGAGTTGACACCTATTTCTGGTATCAGAATTATTACAGGAAATTTAGGTAATACCTGTTACCCTGCAGGTACCTGCTGCAGGTGATGCAAGTTTCTGGGGCTTCCCTAGGATTCTGAGGTGGGATTTGGATGCCCATCTACCTAAAGATGTACTGAAATGCTATTCTAGGAAGGAGAAAAATGTAGAACTCTCAGAAATAAGCAAATACAGTAGAATGTAATTAAATGGCAAAAAAGCTTCCAGAGCAAAGAGAATGGTGCATGAATAGCAGCACAAGTTGGGAGATTCTGAAAGTTGAGGAATGTATTATGTTCTGAATTA
Source organism: Irena cyanogastra (assembly GCA_013397155.1). Lineage (NCBI taxonomy): Eukaryota > Metazoa > Chordata > Aves > Passeriformes > Irenidae > Irena > Irena cyanogastra. The sequence continues at coordinate 89,637 of VWZV01004346.1, forward strand.
TTTTTGGTAACTCTGTAAAACCATAAAGGAGATTTACACAAACTAGTTCCCATATTAATTTTCTATCATAAAGTCAAATAAGTAAATTCATTTAAAAAGTAAGTGATCTGTTTCAGGACTGGCCACTTGGCTACTGTGAGTGATAGTTAGTATTCATGGCCATCCTTTTAGTAAGTAACAACTTTTTAGTTTCCACAGACAACTGTACCATAGAAAACAACGTCCCTCACACTCTTTCCTGCCTTTTCCTTCACATTTTCTTTATTTTCCAAATATTGAAAATGCATCTAGAAAAAAACCCGAATTTTACTACCAAGCAAACAGATGAAAAAATGTCTTATAATGAGAATAAGCTACAATTTTCCTTTTTTGTTGATCAAACTGATCTGCAGTTAATTGCCTAAAGCTAAGTGTAGGAGAGAAAAGTCATGCCTGTATTATGAGAATCACTAAAGAATTTCAGTTCCTTGCAGGCTTTCACATATGTATACTTCTAAAAGATTTTGATGATAATTCTTGTTATGTTCAATCACATCCATATATTGTTTAGTGACACTAGTCACTTATTATTTTTTCAGTATGCAACATGTGATTACACAGTATTTATTTTTTATGTTACAGAAAATACACTTCAAAAGCCCATGAAGACAAAAGCCTTTCAATTTGCTGCATTGTAGAAGATAATAGGTTAGACTGCAATACAAATCTTATTCTCAGAGTTTGCTACGAGCTCATAGATTTACTTGTTGGTGATTAATAACCATAATATTTTTATATCACATTCTTGCTGACCTCAGGCTCCAGTGAAGCTAAAGGGCATCAATTCTTGTGAATAGGCCACTGGAAGACGTTAATACAAAGTTTTCTTAATCTTAAAACCTGAAAACATCTGCTTGAATTCTGTAGCATGTTGTGTAGATTTTCAATGAAGGCAGCTATTAAAAAATTGGCTGATTTTGCTCCCTGCAGTGGCTTTTGCTTCAGCCAGTGGGAAATCATTTCAGAAGGATTTAGATGGTGCAGGAATAATTGGTTTAATAAGAAAAAAATAAGTCAGAAGTTAAAGAAGTCAAGCACTTTTCTGCTACATTCATGTATCTCTTCTTACATCAACTGTTCTTTAAAAGGAAAGTACTATACCTTATTTAATTCTCTTTCCTGATAACTTAGTGGCAGCAGAACAAAATAAAATTTCTCAGTTATTACAGAAAAATGGTTTTACTGAGACACATTCTATAATATTTTCATGATCATTAATTTCACAGTAAGGAATACTTTTTCATTTTAATTTCTCCTATTATTCAGCAAATGAAAAATATATAATTATTTACATGTTACAGAAAATTAGTCTTAACATTTGTTTGAAAAACTGAAAAAAACCTCAATTATGATAAAAATGTAGTAAAATAGTTACTTTAAAATGTAATGTGCTAGTGGGGCAGAAGGAGATTGCATTGGTATAAATGCTTGAAGTTGCTTTATATATACAGATTAATCTGCTACAGTACAGAAATTTCTGCAATGCCAAAATTTTTTTAATAGCATTTACTAGTAGGAGTCTGAAATGAGATTCACAATAATTCCAGGCCACCTGAACACTGTTTATTTGGGTCTTGGGCACCTGTAGTGTTCCCAAATCCTAGTCAACAGTTCAGTCTGTCTCCCAACATTCTGTGTCTTGACAAATTCATTAGGCACTTTTGTATTTTGACTGGTAATCACTTGTTAGCACAAATTTAGTCTGAAAATGAAGAAGTGCCTATTCTAGGGAAAGGAAAGTGCCTGCTTTACTCCACAGATGAGGAATTTTGCAGACAGCCTGAAGCAACCTCACACAGGCAGGCCTTCTTCCTCATGGGGAATTTCATCCATTGCAGTATCTTCTGGAGGAACAGTGCAGCAGGATACAGGAAATCTAGAAGGTTCCTCAAGAGGACTGATGACCAGTTCCTGACACAAGTGATAGAGATGTGTGTAACTAGACCTCATACTCAAGAACGAAGAAGGGCTCATTGGGATGGGATGACAAGGCAACCTTGGCTGCAGTGACTATGAGATAGTGGAATTCAAGATCCTGAGAGGGGAGAGCAGGGCAAAAGGCAAGATCACAAGTCTGGACTTCAGGAGAGGAGACTTTGATCTCTTCAGGGATCTTCTTGAAAGAGTCATGTGGGATGAGGTCCATGAGGGCAGGAGGGCAAAGAAAGCTAGTTGATATTCAAGGATCGAGTTTAAGAAGTGTCCATCCCAGTAGTTGCTGGTAGAAGTCAGATTTAAGAAGGAGGTATCCAGAATGTGACATCATGGGCACAAGACTCACGAGGAGCACAGAACTGCTGTCCAGTCTTACAGGGATGAAGTTAGCAAACCTAAAGCCCACTTGAAGTTGAAACTATGGAAGAATGACAAAAGCAGCAATAAAGGAGACATTATGACTATATAAATGGCCAAATGCTAACTGAGGGGAAACTGTACCTGCTGCTGAATGAGCAGTGGTCGTGGTGACAAAGGACATGGAATGTACTGAGGGATTCAATTCCTTCTTCTTCTCATTCTTTACTAATAAGACCAGTATCCTGTTTTGGCTGCTCCTCTCAGCATAGATGAGGCTGAACCTGGAGTACTGTGTCCAGTAGGGGCTCTTTAGTACAAGAGAGACATGGATATATTGGAGAGACTGCAGAAAAATGCCCCAAGGACAATTAACAGACTGGAGCATCTTTCATATGAGGAAAGGCTGAGAGAGCTGAGACCCTTCAGCCTGGAAATAGAAGGCTCAGGGGGATCTTACCAATGTCTGTAAATACCCAAAGGGAGGTGCAAAGAGGAGGGGGTTAGGCTCTTTCCAGTGGTGTCCAGTGACAGGAAGAGAGGCAATGGGCACGTACTGAAGTGCAGAAGATCCCCTCTGAAAATCAGGAAACATTTTGTTGTGTTGAGTGGCCAAACATTGACACAGGCTTCCCAGAGAGGTGGTGGAGTGTCCATCCTTGGAAAATATGAAAGTCATCTGGACATGGTCTTGGATAACTGACTCTGGATGGCCCTGCTTGCGCCGGGGAAATCAGGCCTGCTGAACTCGAGAGGTCCCTTCCAACCTCAGCCGTTCTGTGATGTGAGGCAATTTTTAACTGTTTCACCATAATTGCCTGTTTTTCCAGCTTAAGGCAGAGACACATGAATTCTTTCAATTCCAGCTGGAGAAAGAGAGAAGTTAATTGTGGTCGAGACTATAAGCTGTTTCAATTTATTTTCTTTACATTCTAGAAAAGATCTCTCATACCTGATCTGGATTATACTGGAGATAAGTACTTATAGCATGTTTTAATTTTTTTTACCTCTGACTGTTTTATGTGGGACCTAATCTAGTATAGGTAAGTAAAAAGCTGTTTTCAGTGTGAATGCACTATTTTGTTTGGAAAGGGAGGTGTTCCTAGAAATGATATTATTTTCAGGGTAGATGCATTCAAAGAGCAAAGATGCAAACCCAGTTCCATCCTGGAAAACCTAGATTATGTTTTTCATGAAGATTTCTATTTAATGGGACAACAATGATTTTGGAAAGAGGTGAAATAATAAGTTTAATTTCTGGTTTGTTGAGGTAAATGGAGATAAGTTACATTTGTTACTAGTTCGGGAGCATTTGTGTGACTTTTTTTAGACATTTTTTTGGGAGCATTTGTGTGACTTTTTAAAAATCTCTTTTTATTAGGTAATAGTAACAAAAAAGAATCAAATGACCAAACTTGAAAGAGATCAACAATTATACTGTGGGTTTATGACTATATTTTGGGATCTCTTTAGACTCAGTCTTGTGAATGTCTGAATTATAAAAGGAGAGCAGCGTGATTGAGAGGTGCAAATTTGGAGCATTTCCTGGCAGGGCTCTGCAGTCTCACACTTAGGTAAAACTCTTCAAAAAATTATATCTCTAGATATGTCTTATTATATGTCAGTTACAACAGCTAAACAACTAGAGGTGATGAGAGAGTACGTGTTATCTTACATGACTTTGGAAGTGTTGAGAAGAGGTTGTAGTACAGAAATGACATAGTACTTGGGGTGTGCAGAGATTATGGCACGGCACGCCAAGCATTTAGCTGTGTCCCTAAATCCATTCCAAAGTGGCAGTATACACAAGGCCATATTTAAATGCCCAGTTGTGTTGAAATTTTAATCCTGCCCAGTCAATGAACTTAGCAGGCTCATGTAGGAGTTGATGGAAGCAAGACAGGTAGTAAAGCTAATGCACCTGAACAGAGTTACTGGAGGTTTCCAGGTGCAGCTCGTAATGTTGTCAGTCTTCAGCTCTCCATAAGGACTGCAAGGATGGAGTCCCTTTATCTGGCATCTCTCAATCATTTTTGAGTGAAATTGTTTAAGACAAACAAAGCAAGAAGACTGATTTTTTTAATCAATTGTCAGTCACTTGGGTGGGATTTTAACCTAGCTGAAGTCCAGCATAGCAGTACTTAAAAGGGCAGCTACAGAGAGGACAGAGGCTCTCCGTAAAAAGCCATGGAGGTGACATGAGGAAGTGGCTCCAAATGGCATTTGGAGTGCTTTCATCTCAGTATGAGAAATAAAGTTTTTACAGTGAGTAAATGCTTTTTTTACAGATGAGCACCCATCATTGGAGGGTTTCACGATTCAATTGGATGGGTTGCTTGATAGTCTGAACTAGGCTCCCTTTCTCACAAAAGGCTGAACCACTTGATCTTTAAAGAGCCCTTCCAACCTGGGCTGTTCCAGGATAGTATGTCTTATTTAATTCTCTTTTTCCTCTGTTCTTTTATTTGACTTTAGCCAAATCACCATCTTAAGTGGAGTGAACCACATTAAAATGTAATGCATTATCGAACAAAACATGATATTTTCACAGTTATATGAAATACATACAGTACCTTCCAGGGTGATAAATGGTGATGAAACGAAAAGCTTCAGTGATTTCTTTCCTGAGACTGAAATGAAGAAACCCGCATTTTTCTTTTCTAAAGCATTGTCTCTTTGAAGGAACTGAGAAAAGCATTGTTCAAGATTGTAAAGAAAAACATATATTTTCATATTTGAATTTTTAAGTCTGAGATGAGTTTACCTACCTTAATTGGCTTATGGCAATATACAGTACATAATATGTACTTTCACGTGCCTTACACAAGGTGAAACAGATGGTGACGTTCTAAAAATACATTGTTAGACACTATTTTACATGGTTTTGCTCTTGACATTTTTGAAGTATCTGGAAGTTCAGGTGCCAAGCATCATATATATTTACCTGAATTAGAAACCTTATTTTGAATGTATATATGATTTGATTTTCTAATTTATGCTAAAAATAAATGTCTAATTATCCTTCTTCTCCCAGCAAATCATAAGCAGGTAAAAGCCCACTTTGTTGTTGTAACTTTTAACTTAAAATAGGTTTTGTTTGCTAACTTATTTTTATAATTTTCATGAGAAATAATTAATGCACAATAAACATAAACTGCAAATGAGAATTGCAAAATTCAAAATTTAAACTATTGCCAAAAAAAAAAAAAGAGCAAGAACATTCTACATATGGATTGCTGGTAACTAGATTTCTTTTCGGTCTGAGTGGAAAAACTTAAGCATTCAGAAAAGAAATCACGAGACCAGAGGCAGACATCAGTTTCTACCTGTTGAATGCTTGGGCATTTTACATGAATCTGTGGATAGAAAGTAAACGAGAGTTTTAGTTTTCTCCCTTTCAGCTTGCTGTCCTTGCAACAAATTAAAAGTCAGGCTTCCTTTTTCTTGCTCTGTGTTGGAACAAGGATTGTTGGATTTCTGCCTTTGTCTCCAATGACAAAGGGACTGTTGATGGATTGTCTGAAGCAGCATGATGTGTGTTAGGGCTGCTAAGGGTTTTTAGGTTTGCAGGTTCAACCACTGGTGAAGCTGAGTTTGTGTTGCAGGGACACACGGGTGAGGGGACGCGCAGGCACCGAGGACACCGACAGGGCTGATCACACAGGCTGCTTTGGAGGTCACTAGCAGAGCACACACACAACACTCTCCAAGTTCACAAGCACATGGACATTTGTGAGGTACCCTGGGGTTCCTTTACACAGCTGGCACCTCTGCCTGGATCCCAACCCCTCTAGTGCAGCTGGGTGCTTGCTGCAAACACACAGCACTCAGACATTCATCCCACAGGTGCCCCACATTAAATACCAGCATGGACACTCTGCCTGTCTGAGACCTCTGCCAGGACCTGAGACCCCTTCACAAACACTCACACTACCCCATCAGCCAATACTAGGCACATGGGCTGTGACTCAAGTCCCACTCCAGCCGCCAGCTCTGAGCGCCTCACTCACCCCGGTACCTCAAGCTTATTTTTACATGTACACCATTCACAGCGGTTGTAAGATAAATACCCCCACTGCCTCTGTCCAACACTGATTAACAATGCAATTGTCTTGTTTATAGCCCTTTCTGCCTACCCCTCTCTCTGTTGCCTCCTGCTCCCCCTTCCCCTGCTCATTGCCCACCACTTGCAAAGGTCCCACCAAATGCTTCCACAATGCAGGACCCTCAGGTTTGCATCCTTATCTCTTGAGAAGTACAGTTCTTTGATAGCCTGTCAATTAGCGTGACTGACCAGGTTTGTTTCTGGTTATTGTTTGCTAATGCTAATTGGCCCAAATTTATGTCTCTGTATGTCTCCCTTCCTTTCCTTATCCTCCCAGCTGGAAAAATATTCTCACACTCCTCATATCCTTATCAGTTATGCCACTGACACACTTTGTTCTTAACATGACCTCCCTTCCTATGTGTCTTTATGGCTTCTTTGGCCAGAAACTCTCAAAAGGAGCAGGCAGTTGTTGCATGTACCCTAAAAAGAACATCCAACTGAGATGGAGTATTTGTGTTCAAACTATATCAAGTTGAACATCTTGATTAGAATTGTCTTACTTTCTAGGAAAATGGTGTTAAATATTGGCATTAAGGGAAAATTACCTCTTAAGTATCATCACTTTGCAGGAGATGTAGGTAGCTGCAGTGAAGACTTAATAATGAGAGTTCTTTCAGACCTTTAGGCAGGAGGAAGATGTAATTTAATTTGACCTTAGGTTACTTAGAGTGTAAGAGGGAAACAGCTGGCTGTGTTCTTGTCTGGGGACACTTCTGACCTAAGATATGTGAGTATCAAAGTATGGCTATCCAGAAAACTGTCAGGACAGGCGAGGAAATATGTAAAGAGTGTCTAAAGCTCTAAGAGTAAACAGTGATGGAAAATAAATGTAAGAGCTCATTATGACTAAAATTGCTGCTGGATCACATTGAAATATATATTTCTCCAAGTCTCCCATGCTACTGGTACTGTGCAGAGACATAACCAGGAAAGTCTCAGTCATAAAAAGTTCACAGTGTAAGCAAATGAGAAAGAGAAGCAAAGAACAAATAGTAAATTTATTTCCTTTAAGTTCCACAAGTGATCAGTGGCAGATGAAAGAACAAGAGCAGTCTTTTTCTGAATTTCATCCTAGAGTCCATCAGTTATGTTTCATTATATATAGGGTATTATTGTTATTCCATTCCACTCCTCATGTTCTTAATGAATGATGCAATATAGTATGAGATGCAGTAGAAGATCCCCCCCAGCAATATTGAGTCATTTACTTCTTTTGAAATTTTGTTGCATACATATCAAAAAGCAGTGTTTTAATAGCAGCATAGTTTGGTTTTTTGCATGTCTTTGTGGTAGGATTTTTACTAATCTTTCCTGTCGCAGCTTGGATTATACCTGTCATGCTTCATGTAGATCAGCAAAGACATTCTTGTAATATTGTAGAATCCCTAAGCATTTCTTTGCACCTTTTGAACTGCATTGGGCTGGTTTTTTTTAGTTCTTCTGTTCTTCAGATTTTCTATTGAGCATGGAATTCCTTGAGTAAGCAAAGATTTTTTTCTAATACCCAGGGCTGGTAGTAGAATTCACATCATTGTGGTTAACCGTGAGAATTTCCACTAACGATTTGTGACTATGTCTTTTAGAAAAAGGTCTTACTTTGAAAGTGTTGATTATAGTAACTTGTAAAGAGTTAGTTTGTTATGAAGTTTTTTACATCCTAATGCAGCAGTGTTTCACTGCAGGGGAACTTGTATGGGTGCCTGAAACTGCAAAGCTGTAGAAATGGTTAATACAAAACTATACATAACAGAACATTCTTAAACGAGGTATAAATAACTAGATTGTAAGGTAACTGACTGATTTAGATTGTTGTAGGCTGTTGGCATTTGACAAACGAATGTACTGTGACCATGAAAGCAGTTGTCTGTTAGCTCTTTCAGAGAGTTATAAACTTCAAAGTTTATAAAACTTTACAGAGTTTTCATTACAGAAATATGAGGGAGGACTGGAATCAGTTTTCAGTTACTGGTAACATTTTGGGTGTTCATGTGCCAAAATATCCCTCTTTGGCTGTTAACTTGTCATCAGCCATTTATCAGTCATAGTTGTGGTTTATTGTGTGATGTCCAGAGACCTGTACTATGTCGTGAACCAAGCTGTAGTGACTGCAGCTACATGCACGTGTGAATTCCTTGAACTCAGATGTGGTGCTTGGTCCCATCAGTCTGGCACAGGCACACCCTGCAGTATGGGCAAACCCTCTGCTGTAACGTGTCTGGAAAGAATATTAGTTTGAAGTTATGGGATTAAATCAGCCTGAGTCAAACTTTGAATTCAGACCATTAGAAACACTTTATTTTGAGGCAGTTTTATTTGATCTGCTTTTCTAGAAAGAATGATGCTTTGTACATGTGTTTCATGAAGGTAAAGTGTAAGAGTATGGTTTATTTTCTCTACATATGTAATAATAATGTAAGATTTCTACCTACCTATCTCATCTCTTGTTTACATTCTTAATTCTGTCTTTGCTTTCATACACCTACAGAAAATTTGTCAACCCTCATGCTATTATTTCTGTGTCTGTTTTACCTGGTTTGTATCATCCTCACACCTGTTTGAGCCCTGTCTAATTGCCATCCTTAATGCATCCTTTCAGTGTCAGTCCTATACTGCTGTCCCACAGCTGCATTGTACTGGTTTTATAATTCCTTAGACAGTAGCCTGTTTATTGGTTAGAGATGTTACTTTGGTGTTCTTTTTCTCATGTAGGACATTATGTTGTATCTTACCACTAAAACTATCTCATGGCTTTGAAGAAAATTCTAAACAAATCACATGAAATAAAAGATAAATTTGATATCAGAAATTATGATCAAAAATATGTCCTTAATGCTCACAATGTAAAAGATAAAATATGGCTTTGAAGCCCTAGCAAGAGGACACAGGATGATACAGTGAGTCCTCACATCTTCACATGCCTTTGCAAAGGCACTGCAGCTCCAGGGGATTACTGACTCTGGGGCTAATCTGTCCCAGTAGAACAGATTTAGCACGATAATTCTGCACACCAAGAAGTATCCATGACTAATGGTATATATTTAGGTAGTTCTCACCTTTTACAGGTTAAATTCCTAGCAGAAACAAAGTATATTAGCATTCCTAAATCTATGTAAGAATGATGCTCAGCATGTGAAATAATCTGTATAAGAGTGATGATAAGATTATTAAATACAGAACAAAACTAGTTTTTAAAAGAGCAGAGGTTAAGGTAATTCACATCTATATACTAGAACACCAAGGAAATGTATAGATAATTCTTTTATGAATCAGACTGTATCAAATCTCTCAGCTGGTTTCAGTTAATATTTTTTTGTAATGAAAAAAAAAATCATCCCTAGGTTAGCAATTAGCTAAGTGCAGCAGAAAAAAAAAATCCCAAATCAGTCAACCAATTTTTTTTTTTACAATATTTTTTTCCTTTTAAAGGTTATTACTGCATTGGCATAGGTGGTCAGTCTCAGTGGGAAGTATTTCTACTTGCCTTAAAGCCCAGACTACAGTTAGTACTGATGCCAGCAATCATCTAAAATTTTTTACATGATACATAACCTCTATGAACAAAGACAAAACTTGCCTGTATCTTTTCATTATTAATTTTATAATTGTAACTTTAGATGGATGAAAATACTGAATTTTTTTTTTTTTTCACTTTTGAAAAAAAGCCCCTCATAGTGTCTCGTAGTACACTTGTGGGTACTGTGGGATCATTGAGACTTTATAATGACATTATCTGGTTCTGACATATTAATGTGGATTTAGAATAGATGTTACTCGGTTATCTTTTTTGTTAAGTGTCACTTAGAAGATGTTAACTACGAAATGCTGCATTCTCTGAAGTCAGCTTTCTAGTCCAAATTCAAGGCCAAGATTTCATGCCACACCAGTGTCATTCTCTAAGTTTTTAGATCAGTTTGGCTTTATCTGTCAATTAGAAGGTGACAAATACAATCAATTGTATTTTCTGCAGTGATGTTATGATAGTCATGTTCATAGGAAATAAAATTGGTATTTCTGGTGGGATTATGTTTTAGAAGAGCTGTTATTTCTGAAGATGAATGTGAAACATTTATATGCCTTTTTGTGCACATGAAATCTCTTGTTAATTTTTTTGCCATTCTGTTCAAAGTTTACATGACAATATACAAAAATTTTTTGCATTAGGTGTGTGAAATTATCAGGGCAAAGTGAGAGTCAACCTCTCTCTATTGCCCTTCCAGTTCAGTGTTGCAGATTTTTTCCAAAGAGAAAATAATTTTTATTGTCTTGCAAGCTGCTGCAAGTATCTCTTAAAAATGGGAGAAAAAGGTTTTTGTATCTCGCATGAAAAGATGTGTACAGTGCCCAGAGTTTTCCAGATGAAAGAATATACTTCAAAGAAGAACTGTTGTGTAAACTACATCTTAATTCCTGTAATCAACATACATTTAAAGCTGCAGAATTGAAATCTGCATTTATTTCATGTTGCTTTTCATCACTTACATATGTTATTGTCCTGGTAAGTTTTTAAAAATCACTGTAATTCTGTAATTTTTTATTAGAAGATTCTGCTCATTTATTTATAGCTTGCTTGAAGAATGGATCCATAATTGGATCCAAAAAGAAACTGAGTTAACTGAAAGTTGATCAAAAGTGAACGAAACTTTGTGTTTCAGTGTCACATTTCAGCCTATCTTAACTGTTTTTATAGTTGCAGTCTCTTCTCACAGGCCTTTTCAGTCATCTGTATTTGCTGTTCTCAGCTACCCAGGCTGCAGCAATTTCTGCAAGTGCCTTTCTGAGTGACCATCAAGTAGATAACGAGCAATATAGCAATTACTGCATGTGCAGTCTTTCACCCTTTTATTTAATATGTGAACATGAGACTGTGCAAGAAAGAAACCAAGTGGTGTTTACTTACTTACAAGTAATTTCTTGGGGTATGTTTGAATGGACTTAAGGTCATCTATAATTCAGGGAAAGGGTAAGGATAGCAAAACATAAGAACAGATTAGTGGCACCTGGAACAGTTACAGTCAATACAATTTTTACAACAATATCAAGGGGAAGTGGAGGACTAGAGAGAAAGTAAGCTTATTAATAAATAAGGTAGATTAAATTAATAATTAATGAGTGCTTAAGTGATTTAAGAAACCAAAATCAATCTTTGGTGGGAAAAAAAAAGAAAAAGGACGGTCATGAGCAAGCATGATCAGGTCGGCACATCAGGATCTGTTCCAAGTCTCAGGAGAGACACAGCTGTGCAGTCTGGGTGAAAACCAGGTATTGAGTCTGAGATCCACACCTCACTGTGACTTGCTTTTTCTTCTCAAATCGTGCTTGTGCTCATGTTTATCTGCAAGTGCACACTACTTCAGCTGTGCAGTGAGGAATGGCAGCTGATGGGGCACCTCTGCCTCTGCAGGGCTGGCAGCTCTGGTGCCTGGCTTTGGCCGATCAGGCAAACTCCTCACTCTGCTTTTCCCTCTTACAGCCTGCATTATGGCCTAGCCCTTAGTAAATAGCAGCTGGACTTAAACCAAGCTAGACAGAAATTTGAAAACTGTAAAAGCATGTATAGACCCAGTGAATTTGAACAGTTTATTACAATTGTAATTTATTCTAAGAAAAAAGAAAATTAAGAAAAAGCGTGTAGGCACTGAAGGATTAAGTGAGAAAGTTAAGGTGGAACTCATCTTCAAAAACTGAAGGGTCAGAAGGGAAATGATCATTACAAATTCTATCAGTCTAAATTAAATCTTTAATGATGAGAAGAATACCTTAGAAACAAATAGTAAATGAAAGTGTAGGAGCAGTTAGTTTAGCAAAAAAAAAAACAAAAAAAAACCCCTGTGCACTAAATAAAATGATATTTTAATTATTTAATCAGATCACCAGAATGTTTATTAGTGTCAGTGATTAAAAAAGAAAGACTAGGGGAATAGATCTGATACATGTATATGTCCTTATCCCTTTTGGATGCAATTTGGGATATTGGTAATTTTCTGCTGAGCCCTAACAGTCTACAATGTACAAAATAACCAGAAGGCATCATTCATCCTGTATCCCCTCAAAGGAGTTCTTTCTTTATACGAGCTAGGTTTGCATCCATGTATGTATATATACTTATAATATATCTGCATGTAGATTAGCACTGTACGTTTGCAGTATTTGACTTTTTTTGCATGTATAAATACATGTATTTGTGGGGTTTTTTCCCTCTTCAGTTATTTCTCACAGGCTGCACAGTTGGAGTGGGACAGAATAATAATAAGTCATAAATAACCTATTCATCTAGTAGGAAGAGCACGGGGTAAGACAAATGGGTTTATTTAAAACAACTTCTATTTTACATATTTAATAATTTTTAAGTTCGAGTATGCTAGGTTTTAAACAATTCAGTGGATCTGAGAGAGGTTATTTTGGAAAGAAATGGGAAAAGAAAACCATAAAAAAACTTCACAATAAAATCTCCAACACAGCCAAGAGTGAGAACAATTTTCTTGGAATTGTGCCTCTTTTTCAACATTAAAACCTGTACAGTTATGTCAAATTGTTTGGTGCTTTCAAAAGCTTGAATATTTATTTATATAATATTTTCATTCATAAAAATATGTATTGATATTTTAATATTTATTGAAAAATATTTATTGAAATGGGCACCAGTTTTCTAGCAAGTAATGCTGAAGGACATCTCTTGCAGGTTTCACAAATATTGAGGAGTATTTCTAGGAATGATGAATATCCAGGAAATTCAAGTATATGTCTGAATTTACCAGAAATGCTTGCAGTGCCAAGTTTTACAAGAATACACTGCTAGTTTTCTCGTTAAGGCAGTCAAGTGTGTGACACAGGGAGGAAATCACTAGATAGTCACTAGCCAGTCACTTACGGGTCAGTCCTACAGCATGACTCGTAGGGATTTTCTTTCTGTTTCACCTTTGAATTGCAAAGGCAAAAGTAGAAGTCATACCTATTGCCAAGTCTGTAGTTGTTTCATCTTCAACATATTTTGGGTATTCTCTTCTTTCCATTCTGTGGGAAGTACTCTTGAAAACTTGACAGCAGTGCACTTGTTGATAAAGCCATCAATATTACCAGCTTAACCTCACTTCAAAGTACAACATAATATTTTTGCTAGGTACAGTTATACATATGCACAATGACTGAAAACCCTTCTGGCACTTGGATCTTATTATTACCTTTCTTGATTAGTATCAGTTTGCTGCATGTATAGTTTCTTCTGAATTTTATTAGTGGTCTTAGGGTCATTACCTTAAGCAATGTGCATTCACGGTAATTTAAAAATCAAAATAGACATAAGGCATCAGAAATTAAAATAAGTAGCAATTGTGTTTATTTTAAATGTATTTAGAATATTTTTTTTTACTTCTGCAATGAGATAATTAGTTATTAGTAATGCACAGAGAAGTAACTTGAGAAGGAATATATCAGTTCGTGTCCATTGCTTTTATACATGGCTGCTCTTGGCTTGGATGGGTACAGTTTTCACTGAACGAAAATATTTGCTGGTAGCTGGGCCTAGAGAGTGTTGGTGAGTGGAGTTAGGCACAGCTGATGGACATTCATCAGTGGGATTCCCCACAGCTCAGTGCTGGGGCCAGCCCTGTTTCACACCTTTATCAGCAATGTGGATGAGGGGATTAAGTGCACCCTCAGTCAGTTTGTAGACGACACCAGGTTTGACAGGAGCGTTGATCTGCTGGGACTAGGAAGGCTCTGCAAAGGGATGGGGATGGGAATGGGATGGCTCAGTGGGCTGAGGCCAGTGGCTTAAGGTGCAACAATGTGAAGTGTCAGATCCTGCACATTGGTCACAACCCCAGGCAGCACCACAGGCTGAGGGCAGAGGGCCTGAAGAGCTGTCCAGAAGGAAAGGACCTGTGGATGCTATTTGACAGTGGCTGAACACAAGCCAGCATGTGCCCGGGTGTCCAAGAAGGCCAATGCCATCCTGGCCTGTATCAGCAATAGTGTGGCCAGCAGGACGAGGACAATGATTGCCCCCTTGTAGTCAGCACTGGTGAGGCCACACCTCCAATCCTATGTTCAGTTCTGGGCCCTTCTCTATAGGAAAGACATTGAGGTGCTGGAGTATCCTAATTTAAGGAGGAAACTTCCAAAGGGGTCCCTTTAGAAAGCAGATTCAAGCAGCCCCTCCCCCTACTGGTTCAGGAAAAGATTTCCTTGGAGAAAAGTGAAAAAACCCTGTTTACTTAACAAGAAAAGTATTCACAAGCATAAAAAATGAATAATATTAAACAATGGAACCTCTCACTGTTCTGAAGAGATGGCAAATTCAAAAACTCCTTTTTGTGGGCTGTAACTTGGCTCTCTCAGTCTCTTCTCAGTCCCTTCTGCACTGGAAAATGCCGCGTCCTGGGACCCAGTGGGCAACAGATGTGAGATCCCAGTGTTTTTCTGGGTTTTCAGTCCAGGGCAGGGTCGATCAGTTCCAAGAAGAAGAAAAGCCACAGCCTGGGGAACTTCTCTGCCTCAGCTAGCTAAAAAAACTAAAAGGAGAGCACTATCCTGCTGTCCGTGCTGCAGAAAACACAGGCCATGAGAAGGAAAGATTGATCTCTTTATGTTTTTGAATACAGCCACCTCAGACATTCCACCACTTCTCCTTCCCCACCCCCCCCCTCCATCCCCCACTCTGAGATCTAATTTTAAAGGTGCAAAACTTATTTCTGGGCTAAACAGACATAGGGGGATACAGTTCAGCATCATAAAGTCACCCCAGACATGGAGCAAGTCCAGAGAAAGGCAGTGGAAGTGGTGAAGGATCTGGAGCACAAGTCTTGTGAGGAACAGCTGGAGGAGGTTGAGTTGTTCAGCCTGAAGAAAAGGAGACAGCTGGAAGGCTTTGTCACCCTCTACAACTGTCTGAAAGGAGGCTGTAGCCAGGTGGGTGTTGGCCTCTTCTTCTAAGTAAGGAGTGATAGGAGAGAAAAGAGCTTCAAATTGCGTGCGAGGAGGTTTAAATTGGATATCAGGAAAATATTTCTGCGTGGAAAGGGTTGTTTAACAGTGGAACAGACTGCCTCGGGAAGAGGTAGAATCACCATCCCTGTAGGTATTTAGAAGACTTGTAGATGTGGCACTCAGGGACATGGCAGTGCTAGGTGAATGATTGGACTCAAAGATCCTAAAGTCCCTTTCCAACTGAAATTTTGATTCTATGATTTTTTTTTTCCCTCTAAATAAAAAATACATAAACCCCAGTGGTCCCTGAAAACAAGAATTTTTAAATAAACTTAATCATACTCCTGTTAACAAATTAAAAAATGTCATTTATGGTAAATAGGTCTCCGTTTTTGTAATGTAGTGAGTAAGCTGATTGTTTCAGAGCTACATAAATGATGTTTTTTTCTAAAATAACCCAGATAAACTAATAAAAGTTTCAGATTAACGGCTGTTCTCAATTTCTGTGTGAAACCAAAGATCTCATTTATAATAATGTTATTGAGTTTAGTATTAAACTGTTAAACTTCATTAACTTATTGCAGCTTACTTACTACATATTACTCAGAGCTGCTGTGTACAAAACCCGTCATTAAGTCAGCAGATTTGTTTTATTTGTTGCTTGTTATTGTAATTTAAAATGAAAAATAGAAGAATCTATTTTGTATCATTTCAGTTCTTGCAGTTCGCTAGAATCTGTTCTCTACCAGATTTTTTTATGATTCAGATGTGAGGCCAGAGGACACTATAATTTCACAATCAACATCAGAAGCGAAATATTTAGAAATTAAGTTGTTGAAATTGACATGACGAGTTGTAGTACTCACTGAAAGGTAATGTATTTTCAATGTGTAATTTTATAACTGGACTTTACCTGTAGAGATTGCGTTGCAAGGGAAAAAGAAACATTTTATTTGCTTTGCTAATTCATGAAATGAACAATTCTGAGTTTATGCATGATACATGTGCTGTATAAATTTCCTGTGATCCCCGTTTCAGACAGACACTTCCTAAAACATATAGAAATTCAAGGCACCTGTTTTTGCACTGAAAGATAAACTGGGCTTCCTTTTACTTGTTTAAACATGTGAGTCTTTCTAGATCTAATACTGACTTAAGTTTTCCATGAGAAAATCTGTGTTGGCCAAAGCAGCTAGAAGATGTAAAAACCCCTTCAAGCTAAAGCCGAATTTAAGTAGTTTCATTTTCTTAAGCAAAATCCTTTTTTTTTTCAGTTTTCAGCACGTAATTTAGATTGTATTTTTGGTAGCAGCTTGAAAGTGTGAGATACAGGTGAAAATACGAGAGCACTTGTATATGTGCATTTGAATTTTGTCAATACCAGAATTCAGATTCTAAATCTGAAGCACTAGCTAAGTAATATGTAGCAGACATAAGAGACAAATACATATTGAATACATGTTGAAGAAAAAGGGCTGAAACAATAGTATAGCCTGGAAAGACAACCAGCTAATGATGACGCAACCTAAACAATGGAGGTGCTTAAATTTGTTCTTTAAAAAACAGCTACCCAGTGGACCAAATTATTTAGTAATTTTGCATTGTTAAAGCTCCTGATCATGCAATCAGTTCACACAAAGAACTCCACTAAGTTAATGGTATTAATCAAGAGTTTTCAGGACTGGGACCCTAATCATCATTTTCTTGCTTTCTCACTCTTGCATCATGTGTGCAGCTAATTAGTGTTTTGACTGAGTCAACATATGAATGGTAACACCAATGAATCAAAGGAAATTGTTCCCATTATAATGTGGAGCTAGAGAAGTACTGCTTTCCAAAATAAATATTATCCTTAAAAAATATTAAAACAAATTGCCCTTTGCGGCATAATAAAGTTTGTGTAAAGAGAAACATCTGGCAGAAACATACAAACTACTGTAGTGTAACATTTGGAATGAATTAATTTATTTTACTGTCATAAACTGCTTTTTAAGCTTCTACGTGTTTTGGCCAGATTTAAATGTATCAGTGTTTTGGGTTATATTATTTTATTATATTCAACTTGTAATTCCTCTAAAATAATTTTATTCTGCAC
The DNA here is from genome assembly GCA_013397155.1 of Irena cyanogastra. Lineage (NCBI taxonomy): Eukaryota > Metazoa > Chordata > Aves > Passeriformes > Irenidae > Irena > Irena cyanogastra. The sequence goes on from VWZV01004346.1 coordinate 107,096, forward strand.
ATAACAACCTCTGGAAAATGGGATATGTTGTATTTAAAGAAACTTCAGGCAAGGTTTTAGACTTCGTGTACAGTAGCACATTTCATCACTAAGTATTTTATAAGGCTTCCTGCATCTGGAGGCACTAAACTGCTGGTGTCCCAGTGCTGACAAGAAAATTTGTCTTACAGTAGGCAATAGAAAAAATGATGTTCAGGAACTTAATCTAGAGTTTCTTCATTTTATCGTTTATGTTTATAATATAAATATTCCCACTCCTTTTATAGTCAATGGAAAAAATGAGCCATAGTCCAGATTTATTCCACTGGAACTGTATTGGATGCCTCTGTAAAACTAAAATCTAGAATTTGTATCTGAAATACACACCTACACTGAAGATGTCTGTCTTTCCTTAGATTAATTTTACCGTGACTGGTAAACTTTGATGAAAAGATGAGCTAAAAAAGCTACTCTGATTTTTTACATTGTTGTGAAATGTGCTCAGAATGGTCACATGTTTTCTGTTATGTCCATGTAGTTGCTGGACACTTAAAAATATTTGGTCCATACAGATGGTAAAGATACCAGAACATATGCTGAATAGATATCTGAAGTGTTTATACACAGTAACAATATGGAATGTAAATAATGTAGAATAATATAGATGTCAAAGAGATGTCAAATTAACCAACTGAATTTTATACCTGATCTTGTCAGCATTTCTAACCTAAGGTTGCAATTGTTGGGCTGCACACTTCAGAAACAGGGCAGTAGGATACATGTTGCTTAGCCATCTCTGTTGTATGAAGCAATGTTTTTCTGAATTAAGCACTGGTTCATGATTCTCTAAGTACCAAGAGAAAAAGAAAAACAAACAAAACACCACTTTTATTTAAAAGAGAGAATAATGGGTTGAGACAGAAGAGAGAATTACAGAAATATTTAAATCCAAAATAATCTGGAAATCCAAACAGAGCAACACTTTATAGACCCACCTGCCCTCTCAATGCCCAAGGAATGTTAGATCCAGCTGTTAACTGGAGATAAAGGAGAGTTACTCTGAGGAAAAGAACTGCAAGCTTTTATGTTGTCTCATTAAGAAAACTACATTACAAATTTCACACAAGGACAGTATTTATAACATATAAATGAAACATCTGATATAACCAGTGTATATGCAAAGACATCATAAGGCTTCATATGCCCATCTTAGTGGTGGTATATTAGTTCAGTGTGTAAGTGTTATAAGCTCCATTTCCACTGAGTATGTGTAAAGGACTATGTTCAGATGTTGTAAAAGTTCTACTTAAAAGCTGTTTCTCAGAGAGGAATGAAAGGGAGTAAAATAACAATATTACATTAAATGAAATAGAAATTTTCATCTGTAGTATTTTCCTTTTCTATTAAATTAGACATGTGTTTTCTTTCCAAGTGTATAAAAAACATTCTGTCTTGCTAACAAAGCTCAAGAACCACAGAAGTTTCTCATCATTCAAAAGATACATATAGTAAAATATTTCTTCAAAAAAATCATATATACCCAGATTCTAAATTACTTTTCCTCCAATAATTTCCTTTCATTTGCTCTGGGCAACAAAGAGGGAAGCAAATGTATATTTTCTTGTAGTTGTTCTCTATCAGGCTGCTCTGAGTTCCGCAGCCAGCCACACAAGAAGATGAATAAACATGACATTGATAAAGCAGCTGTGATACAAGAATTTAAAGGTAAAAGCACCATACATCCAGTTTAAAGTAATAATGTTGCTCAAGGACATGCCAGTGGATTAAATCCTATTATACATATACCTGTGTACATACATATGTATAATAGTTTTTTTTCTTTTCATGACCGTAAAAACTAGTTTAATGCATACAATTTTGCGCTCTTTGCACTTTAAAAATCATTTTGAAATCTATTCCTGGAAGCAAATTTTGTCTTCTGACAGTATTCCTCTGTGTGATGTGTGCGTGCTGAATATTCAGTGTATACGGATAGATATAGAACATAAAAGCAATTTTATTGCCTACTCCAAAGTCTATTTAGTCAGCAGAATTCCAGCAAGTTGTATGGGCTCTGGAGACAGACCCCTCTTCACTTGTATTTTTGATCTGAGTATGTAGTGTATACAAACCTTACTCAAGTCATTCTTCCTAGGAACATGAGTAATTTTTTCAGGTTTTGAGTTGGTTTTTTTTTCTGGTTCGTGATAATTTGATCTTGATCATAGAATCTTAGCATTTTTAAGGCTGGAGGAGACCTCTAAGATCATCTAGCCCATCCATCCATTAATCTAACGTTGCCAGGTCTATCACTAAACCACGTCCCTAACCAATGACCCCAGTTATCTTTCCACTCCCCATTTCAGAAGTCCTAAGGAGCACTTTGAAGTCACTGAAGTAGTGTGAATACTTTGTTATGGGCATCCCTGGTGACAGTAAATGCTTCTAGCAGTATATTTCTTTATGTTCAAGCACGTTTTGTCTGCTAATCATGAATATGAAAAAGTTTGAGATGAATACATATTATGTTTTTTCAGTAATTGGTTTGTTTTAGAGCTAATTTTGTCATGCTTTGTATATTACTTCTGAAGCAAATCGAGGTATTTGAGGCATTTAAAAAGCAAGGTAGTGATGCTCTTAATAATTAATTGGGTTATAGTTATTGTTAGTACACTTGTTATGTCTTGGCATCAAGAACGTGACTGCATGAGACAGAGAAATGAGGAAAGGAGAATACATATTTAAAGAATCTTTCAATATTAAACACACCCCTCCCCCCAAATATGATATTGAAAATTCTGCTTGAAAATATCTCCTATGCTTAATGACTTGCCTTGTAGAGAAGTTCTAGAAATGCAATTTTGTGAATTCAAGATATTTCCTTTAAAATGGCTGATATAGAACAAAAATGATTGCAGATGAGAGACTATATAATCTTGGTTGTTTTTTTTTTTAAATACACTCTAAGTAATAAATAGAATATGTCTGGTAAAGTGTTTTAACTAAATATTGCAGCAGGTTTTCATGAACAATTCTGATAATTGCTTTGGTGTTTTCTGAAGAGTGAAGGACAGGCGTAGAACTCTTAACCTCACAAAGGAGTTGCCACCCTTCGATGAACTGTTCGTACACACCACTGATTCTGCAAAGCACAGCAGAGCAGCAGTTCCAAATGACAGTGATACAGCAAACAGCATTATGTTATTAGTTAATGAGGGAAATTTCAATCCAATACTGTAGTAACAAATGCATGATGGAGCACTGACTGCTGCTGTTGGAATGCAAAACAGAGAAGCTTCTGATGCACAAGCTTCTACACGTCACTGGCTTTTGTGGGTGATGTGCAGAAGTTGTGCTGTACTCCTAAGGTCTTGCAGGGATTCATTTATTATGCTTTTGAAATTAAGGCATCCTTCTGGGAATGACATTCAGAATTCTGTGTGAGGTAAAGCTATCATATTCCCTACTAAAACCACAAAAGTTTAAAAAAAGAAAAGAATATGGAAAGCACGTAAAAACATGCACAGCAGTTTTATCCCAACTTGAGGACAAGCTGTGTGTGTTGATCGCTCAAGATCAGGTTACAGATGTTTAGAGGGAGGAAGAATTTTTTAAAACTCATTGTTGCCCTGACTCAAAGCCTTTCACATGCCAAATCATAATTCTTTGGCTCAAAATTGAATTATTGCCACAGCTGCTCTAGAACCTTGAAGATTTCTCAGTGCAGAGGTTCATTAAGTCTCACATAAGTCTCCCTCTCCTGCTAGCTCTAGGACCTAAAGCTCTAAAGCCCCACAACTCTTTATAATTTTAATTAATAATTAAAATTCCCTCTCTCAGACCATCCCAAATTCCCTCTTGTCTGAGGCTCCAGCTCTCCCTACAGTCTCCCAAATCTTACTCACAGCGAGTCCTACAGCATGTTCTGTCTGGAGACGTTATTTTTGGTGAACCCGCTTACCACATTGCCATTCCTCTGAATGCATGCCCTGCCTGTGCTGACTGCTCACCCCTGGACCCTCAGCAGGGCTGCTCAGCTCCTCCTGACCCTTGTGCTGCCACCATCCATGGCTGTGCCCTGTGGTGTTGCTCACAGCTGCTGTATTCCCCCATTGGTGCCACCACTGGCAAAAATCATCTCAAGATTTTGTTTTTCCAGCTGAAATTCTGGGACAGGTAAGCAATACAGAACTACTAAGGAGAGGGAGCAAAACATCTGGGTGAAACATGGCCCAATCACCCTCGTAATTATTTTCACATGGAAATGACATGAGTAAGAAACAGGATCAAACATTAGCAGTCGAAAGATCTTTCTCATTTCCTTACTCAAATGTTACTCTCACTCACTTAACTGATACTCCTGTGCTTGAAAATATTAATCACTTCATTGTCACCTGAACAGGTATTTAATCCTTTTTTTTTTTCTTTAAAATTTTAACAGAGAGGAAGGAACTGTGTTAAAATTGAGATCTCTTGGTGAGATCTCGTATCATTACAGAAAACTGCTTTTCAGTATTTTGGTAGGTGGTGCAGTTTCACTGGAAAATTCTGATCCAGTGGCAGTTCACACATTCCACTGGCATGTACTGATTGGAAAAAACCTTTTGTCATAAAAATCAGTAACTGTCCTTCCTGAGTTAGCCTGTTTCTGGTCTGATTTTCTTCAGGCATGCCACATTCTCTTGTGTCTTTTACCTTTGGATCTTGTGACTTTTTTCCCCCTCTTTAGTATTGATCTTTCTTCCAAACTCCTCCCCCATCCATGATGAAATGTTCATTTTTCAGGCATGCTGGCTTTCAGACAGCTGAGCTCAGGTAGGCCCTTGAGTCTGTATTTACTGGGCTGTTTGATAGGTCACCTGTCGATCTCAACTTCTCATCTCTTGCCTTTGTGACCAACAGTCAGAATTTCCTCATAAGCATCTCCTTTCCCATCTTAACGTGGTCTTCTGAAACACCAGACTTCTCTCCTGATTTGTCATGGTGGTACCAAGTATCATAACCAGCTCAAGGATTCAGAAAACTATAAAGTCTAGAAAATGTCAAGACAGAATCTCTTAAAATGTTTTAGGTTGCAAACAACAAAGGACAAAACTAAGCAGCTTTTGTCTAACTTGTGTTTTAGAATCTCACTGATGTTTACTCTGCACTCTCATAAGGCAATATATTCCAGACCATAGCTATCACTTCCAGTAAGCTTTTCTTTATGTGTAAATTAATCTCTTTTTCCAAAGTTAAAGCTTATTACTACTTGCACTACCCACAATAGACATGAAGAATATTTTTTCTGTTCCTCTCTGCAGTTACCTTCTATCATGCCTTTCCTGTTTTAGGCTGGATTTAATTTATATTACTTGTATGTTTCATTACAAGTAATATTTAAATCATCATCTCGGATGATTTTTTTTTTTTTTGTTATTGTGCCCTCTATTTCTTCTAGACAGTCTAGATACTTTGGGGATTCTAGTTACAAAATCAAATTTAATGTTGCAGGGAGATACATCTTAAAGCCAGCTACAGCAGAAAGATTATTTACATGTTTTATAGGTTGTGTTCTCTTTTTTCGTAATGCACTAGTTGTCCAGTCTCTTCCTTTCCTACATGGCATAGAAGACTCCTGTTCAACTTCATATGCACGAAAGCCCCCAGATGTTTTATTTCTTGCAGGCAGTTATTCTAGAGTCTGGATTTGTGCCATTGACTACTTCTGCCTGAGTGAAGTATTTTTCACTTCTCTTTGGGGAAATTAATTCTGTTTTTGCAGAACATGTATCCAATATGTTCTGGTCATTTTGAGTTTTGGTTCTGTGAGCAAAAATGCTTACTGTTAGCTTCAGCTTGGCAATACCTTTGTATTTCATAATGTCACGTTTATTAAAACGATGACAATATTGCTTATTAAGGAAAATACTGATTAGGCCAACAGTAGATTCCCAGGAATCACAAATCTGTATATTCTTGTTTATTAGGGAACCATTTTCATCTCTCTCAATATATTGTTTAGCAGGGCACCATTTTCATCTCTCTGAATATATCTGTCCAACTGGTTTTGCTAATTACGGATAACTTAATTTAGACTATTTAAAGTCAACTTATGGGAATTTAGAGAACATTACATATCAGAAGCTTCACTAAACCTTGCTTTTTTCATGTTAAACAAGTAAAATCTTGTTTTACCCCTTTGCCCCCCATAGAAATTGACCTTAAAAATTTGTTTCACTCTTAATTATCATCCATTCTGCTGACGCTTGCACTTTTTTTTTGCCTATATATTCAAGTGTTTTTCTAGAAATGAGGAGTAGTCTGACTGATACATATAGTTTTCCAGCTTTTTCTACTTTCCCGTTTTCCAGGATAGATAGTTTTTTTCAGTTTTCCAGAATCCCATTCATCATCCATGAGGTTTTGAAGCGCCTCTGAAATTTCTTCAGCAAATTCTCTGTACTCCCTGAATTTCATAATTTCTGAATGATTTAAAGCCAACTAGCTAATGGGTGTGTTCCCTAACCTGCTTCCTTTCTTCTATCTTAAATGAATTGTCGGTTGTGTTATTTACATCATCTGCCTGATTACATCTAACTCTTGCTAGTGAAGACTGAAGCAGTAAATGCAGTAAATGTTAAAGTTTTCTTAGTGCCATGATTTGATAGCTTTTTTTTCCTTGTTGAATAATGGACCAGCTTTCCTTTGTCTTCCCCTTGCAGTTAATGTTCTTGCTGATCTTCTTCTTTGTTTACCTTACATGTTTATTGCTAATTGTTTCACATTTTGTGCCTTCAGTTTTCTCAGTGTGTGCTTCCGTCTGTCTTCTTTTGTAAGGTCTGTGTCTTCTTGCTTTCTGTTTTGTGTAATAAATTATTATCAGTCCATCCAGAGAGATTGATGAATAGTCTATATTACTTTCCTGAAAGTAATTACTATATTACTATATTACTTTCCTGAAAGATATTTGGTTTGTTAGAGATTGGAATGGTCTCTGATTTTACTTTTTTCAGGCAGTATTTCTTAGATGTGTGTAAGAATTTTGTTTATCTATTCAGTCTTTTCTGATTTGTCAGTAGTGCAATAGCCCCCATCTTTCTTTCCTGATTGTTACAGAAGATAATAGAACAAGCAATCAGTAATAGAACACATGGTAGTCACATATGGCAAGTCATACTTTTATATGTTTTTGGAATATGTAAACAAAGATGTAATATTAATGATATTTCAGACAAATTTCCTGTCTTCATTTAGTAATTAGTGTAGACAGAATATTTATGTGTCTTGATGTATAAAACTTACTGATCAAATAATAAACTGTCCTCATGGCTATACGAGTCCACCTTCTATACAAGTATATTATCCTAATATTGCAAAATAATAGAGTGGAATGAGAGGAAATGGCTTCACGTTGTGCCAGAAGAGGTGTAGGTTTGGTATTATGAAAAATTTATTCACTGAAATGGTTGTCCAGCACTGGAACAGACTGCCCAGGGAAGTGGTATGTTACCATCCCTGGAGGTTTTTAAAAGATACGTAGATGTGGCATTTAGGAGCATGGTTTAGTGGTGGACACTGCAGTTCTGGGTTAATGTTTGTACTGGCTGGTCTAAGAGTTACCTTTTACAGGACTTCCCCACATCTTCACAGATAGTCAGCATCACAAAATTTCAGGAATATTGGAATTTGAGTTGTCACGATTCTCAGGACTGTTCAGTGATGCAAACTACCCTATATTATTGTGGGAAATGCTAACTATTTTACTTCTATTTCCATATCTTCAGTTCTCAGTCCTAAATAACATAACATACATTTCAATCTATCATCTCAGAACACAGCTTCCCACTGTAGCTTAACTATATTGCAGTACTATGAAACAGATTCTGTACAACACCCTATCATACGAGCATGTGTGATGATGTTGCCCATTAGCTTTTTATGGAGTCTGCCAGTATTTCTGTTACTGAAACACACACGGCTCAGAAGTAGACCTTTACTTGAAAATGGAGCCATTTTTGCATGATGTAGAAGCTGATCAAGTTTTTTTACAAAATACTATGCTGTTAGCACCTATCCAAGAATCTAGTAGATCTGGTCTTAGATTGGATAGCTTTAAATAGCATAAGCAGTCTAACCTGTTCAGTCAAAATTAAATACACCATTTCAAAGTGCCATTTAATTGCTCACTATTGCTGTAACTGTGACTGACAAGTGATTTGTACACTGTATTATTTATCGCACAGTAAGAAAGCTAGAATTTTTGTACAGATCTTAGCAGTTGACACTTAGTGAAAGCAAATCTTCTAAGTCTGCAAATCATCTTTAAAACATTAGATCAAGAAACTAAGTCTAAAGAAGCAATTAAACACTGAACATGGTAGTTAAGCACCAGCTTCAATGGGCTCCCACATTAAGTTCTGACACACAAATTGCAGTGTGGTGTGTGACAGACTGATGAAGCATAATATTCTGTATCAACCTGTAAACTAGCAGACATTTTTGATACAAGTGAGTGAATAGACTTAGTGCGTCCAGCTGGTAACTTGTCTTTCATGTGATGCCAGGAAGAAGTCAAATTCTGTTGAACAGTAATATTCTTAGATGACTCATTCACAAACTTACCTTTGATAGCGAAAACTTCACTGTCTACCTTCAGAACTGTAATCTGAAAACATGCCATTTAGCTGGTACCTAACTCTACAGGTGCTGCAGTTCCTAAATTCCCAAAGATGCTCAAAAAGTGTACTTCCATAAATATGCTGGAGCACTTCCATTTCAAATGTTTCAGTTTTTAATCTAACTGTGGTGGCAGCATGCAAAAACTAGAGGTCCCCTTGCCAAAATCTGTTGAGTCCTGGTTCTCACAGAGTGTGCTAGATTGATCTCAGCACAAAACACTGTAACAGCCCTGGCTTTTCTTAGAGGCTTCCAAGGAACTGATAGTGTGTACTAATCTGTCACACTGAACAGAGTATAAAAAATCTAGCTGCACTTGCTTTCTATCTGAAGGAATTAGATACGTTTATTTCATAATTTTTAATGCATTCAACATGAAAATGTAAACTGAAACTCTAACAGCTTTGAAAACTTTTCACACTCTCTTCTCCAAAGTAGATTTCTTTCCTGCTTTCTAAATAATGGAACAAAACTGTGCTTACTATTAAGCCAAATAATTTATTTCCTTCAGATAAGTATACTTAACACATTATTTGAAAATATAGTATGTTTTTTGTCAGCATTTGATCTAAGATCTCTCTGACTAGCTCAGGTTTTTCCTTCCTGGGGAGAAGTAATCATTGAGTTCCGTAAATGCACAACATGAATGAATTTCCTGTGTGTTTCACAGTCAAGGATCAGACATAGTACAGCACAACAAAAAAGATCAAGGGCCAGTAATATCAATAAACCATGACTTCTTATCACTATGACCAGTATGAGATTCTAAGTTCAGTCTCCCTTCTGGCCTTTGATATTGAACAACAGCAACTGGTTTTGTGATAAAGGAGAAATAGGTGATCCCACACAGCAGGGTTTTTCTCAGAGGAACTTAGAAACTGTTACCGGGTAATTTCTCTTCTGGTCTGAAAACTATTATCTGTGGAGCATTAGTGGAACCAGGCTATTTATTCTGTCCCATGATGTACTGGAAGCTACTTTGGGACACAGATGGATGCCACAGCCTTGTGCCACTTAGACATTAACAATATATTACGTTGTGTGTTTTTTTCAACTGATGCTCAAAAGTAACTCTCAGAATATTTTTAGGGCTTTAGCTTTTACATAATAAATAATCTTCCTAAGGTGAGGTAGATGTGCGTATCAGAAAAGGATGTTCTCTGAAGAATAGGGTGAGCTGTTTTCACCATCTTCTACTGGAGGGAGAAATCTCTGCTGG